>CANYBF011283319.1:0-17891 GCA_948192965.1 Dalechampia spathulata | reverse complement strand
TAAACTTCCTTTAATTGCATACTTTATTCATATAATAACATGTTAAACATACCAGGCATCATTGCCAATTAATGTATTTTATGCATTCATTAATTAGTTACTCTAACATATGAATAAAATAAATGCATATAGTGCGGTTGTAAAAATCAGGATGTGACAGATTAAAAGTTCAATTCTAGTGCAATTTAGGTGGATTTGCACCTACAGAGACAAATATCATAATTTCATGAGGTTTTTATTCCAAACTAATTCTATAATTTTTATTTACTATTATTATTTTTATTTATTTAAATATTTTTAAATAAAATATTTTACCAAGTCCTTTCTTTAACTTTACCAGATATTTTATTAATATGATTCTTTTGACCATTTTCCTACTTTCTCTCCTCTTTATTTTCAACTATCTTTGTTTTCCATAAAATTATAGAACAATCAATATAAGAATGAAAAATGCATATGATTGCTAGCTAAAATACTTTTATTATGTTGAAGTTTATGGTTGCTGGAGAGATGCAAGTTTACTGTTGCTGTTTTATCAAGATATTTTATAATGATTAAAATCTTCTATATCTGATAAGTTTAGTTATAAAGATATGGAGAAGCTTATTTTATGTAAAATTTTGAATGACAAACTTCCTGAAATTATGTGAGTTTAGTAAACAAACTTTGCATTAACTGATGTATAAATGTATTAAATCTATAATAGAAATGTGTAACCTTCCTTTTTACGTTTTATAGCTGCTATGATATTTTCTCTTGAATTTTCTTCTATTATATGATTCAACATATGGCATCAAAGTAAAACTGATCTTGAGGGCTATCTATTAAGAGAAAACCAGTAAGGAAACTACCAAATAAACCAATTCATTCTTCTCTTTGTAATCTTTTCAAAATGGCTTCAACTTGTACTTCTTTATCACCCCCTTGTTTCAATGGTGAAAACTATCACATTTGGGCAATAAAAATGTAGATCTACCTTGAAGGTCTTGGTTCATGAAAATATGTAGAAATAGAAAACCAATTCCTCCTCTACGATAAAACCCAACGCTTCAGCAGATTCAATAACATGAAGAAGAAGTTGTCAAATCTCTAAAGGCTTTATCCTACATTCATGCTACTATTGCATATCCCATTTTCATCAAAATTATGGCATGTAAATTAACACATTTAGCATGGGAGAAGTTAAAGTTAGAGTTTTAAGGATCTGATAAGATAAAGCATATGCAAGTACACAACCTGAGAAAAAAATTTGAGCTTTTAAAGATGAAAGATGTAGAGAAAGTAAGAGACTATATAGATCAAATTTTACAAGTTGTGAATCAAATTAGACTATTGAGAGAAGACATAGAAGAGAAGAGGATTGTTGATAAGGTTATGGTGACTCTTCTTGAGAAATTTGAAGCCAAAATTTCTTCTCTTGAATATACACAAGACATGTCTCAAATTAAGTTGACCGAATTGACAAATGCCTTGTTAGCTGTTGAACAAAGAAAAGCTTTTAGAGAAGAAGAAAATTCTGGAGAAGTAAAGGCATTGGCAGCTATTTAAAAACAAGTTGTTATACAAAGATTTCTAAAATTTACAAAAATGTAGTAACTTATCAACCTAAGTTACATGGGGAAGGATCAAAAGGTCAACCAACTAATAAAGGAGGCAAGAACAAGAACTTTCAAAGATGGAAGAGTAAGAAGGTTAAGTTTCCACCTTGCACTTATTGCAGAAAACCAACACATAATGAAAATTATTATTGGTTCAGACCTGGAGCTTAATGTAAGACTTGCAAACAATTTGGTCATACTAAGAAGGTATGCACATTAATACAAAATCAACAAATAGCTCACTTTGCCCTAGCTACTGAAAATTCTGAAACTCAAGAAGAGAATTCATTTGCTACTACTGTGATTTAAGAATATCATGTTTCAACTAAAGAAGAAGAAGTTTGGTTACTTGATAGTGATTACACATATCACATGATAGCAAATATGAAGAATTTTATTAGCCTAGATTCGAATTATTCTTCAAAGGTTAGGCTTGGTGATAGAAGACTTATGAGTGTCAAAAAGAAATGAGCTATTATTATGCAAACTTCTCCAGGTACAAAAATTATTTCTGAAGTTCTTTTTATCCTTAAATTAATGCTTTGATATTCAAGGATCAAATTTATAAAATTATTGATCCATTTGGTGCAAAGATACTTATTGTTTAAATGAACCAAAGAAGCTTCCCTTTAAATTTTAAAAATTTAGCAACAGAATCTTGCTTGAGTCTTCAAGTGGAAACTAATCTATGGCATAAGAGATTTGGTTATACCAATCTCAAATCATTTTGGTCAAAGAACATGGTTATCAGTTTGCCATTGGTAGCTGGAAGTTCTAGCACTTGTAAAGCCTGCTAATTGGGTAAACTCAACTAAATGTCATTCCCTGTTGATCAAGCATGGACAGCTTCTATAAAACTTGAATTAATTCACATAGATATGTATGGTCCTATAAGTGTCTCCTCTTATAATGATAGTAAGTATTTTTTACCATTCATTGATGACTATTCTAGATTCTATTGGGTTTATTTCTCAAATTTAAATTAAAAGTCTTCAATATTTTCTTGATTTTTAAATCAAGGGTGGAGAATCAATTTAGCTCTTTAATCAAGATTTTAAGGTCTCATAATAGGGCTGAATTCATTTCAAATTAGTTCAAACAATATTTAAAGGAGATCGACATTCATCATCAGCTAATAGTACCTTACACGCCTCAACAGAATGGTGTGAGTGAGCAGAAAATTGATCCATAATGAATATGGTGAGATGTTTGCTATTTGAGAAAAATTTGCCAAAACTTGTTTGGGCAGAAGCAATAAACACTACTATAAACCTCCAAAATTGACTTCCAATAAAAGCCAATATTGGGAAGACTATTTTTGAAAGTTGGTTTGGTATCAAATCATCAATAGCTCATCTTAAGATATTTGGTTGTATCTATTACTCTTTTATTCCAAAAGCAAAGAGGAGTAAATTAGATAAACGAGCTAAGAAAGGGATTCTTATTGGCTATAGCAGTGAGTCTAGAGCATACAGAATCTTGAATCCAATCACCAAAGAAGTGTATGTTAGTAGAAATGTCAGTTTTAATAAGAACGATAAATGGGATTGGAGCGAAATAGAGCCAAGAAATTATGAATTCATTGTTGATTCAAATCAACCATAGCAAGAACATGAGTTTCCAATTACTGTTGATGATGACTTTGATGAAGATGATTATGTAGTTAGAGGAACTAGGTCTCTTGAAGAAATTTATAATATATGTAATGTCGTTTCACTTGAACCAACTCAGGTGGATGAAGCTTTGAAAATTCCTAAGTGGAGAGCTGCAATGGAGGAGGAGTTACGGATGATAATGAAAAATTATGCATGGACTTTAGTTCCTAGATCAAAAGATAAAAATATGATAGGAACTAAGTGGGTGTTTAAACTAAAACTAAATTCTAATGGCTCTATCAATAAGTATAAAACCAGATTTATTGTTAAGGGTTATTCTCAATAGTAAAGGGTGATTTTACAGAAACTTTTGCACCTGTTATATGTTTTGATACTATCAAATTGATTCTTGCTTTGGCAGCTAACAAAGGATGGGAAGTTTTTCAACTTGACATGAAATCAGCTTTCTTGAATGGCACCTTAATGGAAGAAGTGTATATCGAGCAACCTGAAGGATTTACTGATGACAACAGACATGTATATCTATTGAAGAAAGGACTTTATGGTTTAAAGCAGGCACCAAGAGCTAGTTATGTTACACCCATAAATAGGGGCTAGAAGAATGTGTATGTGAACTTTTAAGAAGTGAACTAATGGCATAAATGTAAATTTTAAGAACTTTGGATTTAAGCTTATCTTAAGTTATATAAGCATAATCAGGTCAATCGCAGAGACTAAATATTACGTATTCAGGACAAGGAATATAGTGGAATAGAATAACATTCGGGATAAAAAATAAATTTAATATATGAATTAGAAGTATTAAAGTTAAATGTGCTTAAGTGGAGAGGATGGGTGACCTTCCCGGGAAATGTGCAATTTTCAATCGTGTAAGCTGTTTTAGATGAATTAAGCTATGAAATCTTCTCCGGAGTAAATCGAGGATTCTATTAAGATATTTGGAAGTGTTCAAATATGTTAGAATTGTATAATTTCATGAGAATTATTGAAAAAGAATTATGTTTTATAATCGGTAATAGACAGATTACAATGAAATATTCCTCATCGGGTTAAAGGTTGAGACCTGTTCCCTCCTCGATGAGAGGTGTGCACACTAGATTATAAGATATCACCTTGGGATAGGATTAAGACCCGTCTCCCATCCGGGTTATAGTGATATGATTGTTGTAACTTGTGATTCAGACAGTATGGTATGATATAGTCACCTTAGGGGTGGGATTGAGACCCGTCTCCCATCCGGGTTACAGGTTACTGTAACTTATGATGTAAGTTATTGATATAATAGAAATGGTTAATAATGCAAAATGATTTATTTGTATGATTTATAAATTCAAGAATTTTACAATATAAGATGATTATTTAGTCGATGATTATGAAATGTTTATTCTTTTATAAATTAAAGAAGGTATGTAATTATTATTGTTTCCGTTATTATTTTTATTAAACCTTGTTATTTAAACATCATTTATTGTGCACCACTGAGTTTATACTCAGTGTTCCTTTTGATGAACGTAGATCATAGCAATGATAAAAATAAAGTTTAGACGAGATTTGCACTTGGCAAGCTATAGCTATTGGAGAAGGACATTTAGTTAGCTAATCTAGTATGAGTTTATATTAAATATGATGTAAGTATGCAACTATGAAAAATTACCTAGAGATAAGTGCACTGTTTACATATTTATTATAGTTATGTGATGTATTATAAATGAGTTTGAGTTTTTGAATGGTTTGTTACCTTAAAACTATTTACTTGTATGAGAATTTGACTAGATTTAACGAAAGTTCTTTTCGATAGCTTTTATTTAAGTGCTAGCAAAAATTTAAAATTTCCTTATTTTCATGATAAAAAAATACAATCAAAATTTCTATACTATTGCGTTTGATAAATGTTTTCTATATTTTTTGGAGTCATTTAACTTATAAAAGTTATGGAACATCGATTTTGGTTTACTATACTGATAAGTGCTATTCATAAAGTACTATTCATAAGTTACTATTCATCAAATACTATTCATGAGTTACTATTCATCAATTTATGTGAATTTGTTTTAAGATCCCTTGTAATATGTTTAGCAAATTTCAACATGAATTGGGATCTGTTAAGCATATTACGGGAGCATGTCATGCCTTATAGGAGGGGTAAGGTGTGATAAGGTATGCAAAGATCAATGACTACTTATTAAAGGTGGGTTTCAAACGTAATCTAAATGATGCAACACTTTATATAAAATGTTGTAGATCTGAGATGCTTGTTATTTCATTGTATGTTGATGATTTGCTAGTCACAAGTAACAATGTGCAGCAAATTCAAGAATTCAGGCTAAAGATGCAACAAGTTTTTGAAATGAATGATCTGGGTTTGATGTGTTATTTCTTGGTTTAAAGATTATTTAAACTACAAGTGGAATTTTTCTTTCACAAAACAAATATGCATGGGAACTACTGAAAAATTTTAATCTCAGTACATGTAAACCTGTTAGCACACCTGTTGTTCATGGAATTAAGTTGCAAAAGGATGATAGTACTTTATTTGTTAATGCTTCAATGTATAAAAGCATGGTTGGTTTCTTGCTCTACTTATCAGTAACCAGGCCAGATATTATGTTTACCACCAATTTGTTATCAAGGTTCATGAACTCACCGAGTAAAGTCATCTTGTAGCCACTAAACATGTTATGAGATATGTGCAAGGGACTGTTGAGTTTAGTCTATTTTATAGAAAGGGTTCAGCATTGAAGTTGATTGGTTTCTTTGATAGTGATTAGGCTGGTTCAATGGAGAATATGAGGAGCACAATTGGTTTCTATTTTTCTATTGGTTCTACTGTCATTTATTGGGGAACTAGAAACAAGGTTCCATTTCTCAATCAACTACCAAGGCAAAATATGTTGTTGCATCTGCTGCTATTAATCAAGCGATTTGTCTATGGAAGATTTTAGTTGATTTGAACTTTCAACAATATAATCCAACTAAAATACTTAGTGATAACAAATCAGCTGTTACCATGGTAAAGATCCAGTTTTCCATGGTAAAACCAAGCATATAAAGATCAAGTATTAAGCAATACGTAAGGCAGAGAAAGACAATGAGGTTCAGGTTGTTCACTGCAATTCAGAAGAACAAACAGTTGATATTTTCACCAAGGCATTGCAGAAATTGAGATTTGAATTCCTAAGGTCTCATCTTGTGTGTTCTAATACTTGCATCAAGAAGGAATGTTGAAGTTAATGGCTGCTAGAATGATGCAAGTTTACTGTTACTATTTTATCAAGATATTTTGTAATGATTAAAATCTTCTATATTTGATAAGTTTAGTTATAAAGATACGGAGGAGCTTATTTTGTGTAAAAGTTTGAATGACAAACTTCTTGAAATTATGGAAGTTTGGCAAACAAACTTTGAATTAACTGATGTATAAATGTATTAAATCTGTAATAGAAATGTGTGACCTTCCTTTTTATGTTTTACAGCTGCTCTGATATTTTCTCTTGAGTTTTCTTTTGTTATATGCTTTAACATATTGTTCTTATTTTCTACTTTTGTAGACAAGCTTATTGAACCCTAGGAATGTATGTCCATTCTAACTAAATATCCTTTAAAGACAATGATATCATGCCTAGAGTTTATGATCTCCATTAATGAATCTTTTCATACATGGTTTTCCTATTTACATCTATATGTATAATCAATTGATGGCTTCTTTTCTCAAAATTTGCGCTGAAATCACCTAGCCAAGTGGTGATTTCAATTATACTTAGAACAATAAATTTTATATTGAAATCATAACTTTGACAAATGATTTCAATCTCATCAAATCATAGCACAGTCTCCAACGTGACTAAAATAGCCTATCATAATGGATTTCAATGCAATTTTTACTATTTTAGGTACAATTGAAATCATCACTCTAGCAAACAACTTTAATGCAAATTTTGAGGAAAATATAAAGAAACAAATCACATCAGTTTGAGAAATTGTTTTAGATTTTCATTAGGTTGAGAAATGATTTTCAAACCCACATTCTTTTGGTCTTTTCTCCTATGGAATCTTAACCAACACCATAGCTCTAATAAATGATCATGTCACATTTGTCTAAGAAACTGTTCAACAAATGAGTCACTAATTCTTATATACAAACTATGTCACTAATTCTTACATACAAACTATCATTAACAAATAACGTTAATGTTTAAATCTAGTCATCCATGGGACATTATTATTGCATGTAAAAGAAACACACATAATATTATAATACAATAATATTATAACATGACAATGATCACTTCATTTAAAAAGTACAAACAAGATAATAAATGAAATGGGATGATTGAATATAATGTAAACAATATCATATGTATTCATAGCCTAACCTAACCATCCCCAGTGGGAACCCATCTTCCCCAGATTCCATAACCGTCCATCTTGGATTATATTAGTCTCCTTTTCTTCCTAGTGACACACACCCATTTTCATTTGCGCCTCAGCCTTTCTTGACTAGGCCGATGGATTCATCAGCTCCAAGCCCATTTCACGAGCCCCCCAACTCTCACCAGCCTAGAAGTAGGTTTTCCATAAGCTAAGCACGAGACAGGAATGAACAAAGATCCTGACAGGTGGATTTTACATGAATCCATGTTATTATCTCCCAAAGCAGAGGTCTAACAGATATATTCATAAATATAAAATCATCTACAAGAATGAAATACATCTGATAAATAATTAGATCTCTAATAATTATCGAAGTTCATTGATCAATTCTCCATAGAAAAACATTAGAAACAAATGAAAAAATGATAGAGTAAGACATTATAATATTTCATTTATCATATGCTGGAAAGGAGAAAGAAGAAGAAAAAGAAGGTGCAGTGATAAGTAAAAGAAGAAGTGAAAAGGCGAGGTTAGATAGCAAGACAAATGGTAGTGACGGTTGTTTCACAGTATCTTATTTGTGGAGTCGCTGGTTTTTTAGCCTTCTCGCAAGTTCCTCCACCTAATCTATTTATTTATTTATTTATTTCCCATTCTTAATCTCTATTTCAATCCTTTCAGTATCATACTATTTTAGTAGAATTTGTGTTGGATTATCCATTAGAAGAAAACATATGGTTCTGCCATTTTTTAGTTGCGGAGTTCTAGATTCCGAGATCACAGCTCTGATCCCTCACCCTTCGTTCACTAGTTTCTTTTGTTCCCTTTGTAAATATTAAGAAAAAACATTAAATCCATGTCAAATAAAAATTGTATTGAATAATTTAATACAGATATGAAGATAAAAATGGAATCTAGATAAATGCATCTGCAATCTCTTCTATTCTTCTCAGAACGTCAGTCATATTTGGCCTTTTCTCCGGCGCATCATCTGTACAATGAAGAGCTATTTCTGTGAGCTTTAGCATATCATCATGGCCTTCTCGTGTTGCCAATATCTCTACATCGAGGATATCGGTCGACCAATCATTGTTAATAGCAGTTTTAACCCAGTCTGAAAGACCGTAAACTTTATCATCATTTTCTGGTGAAACATCGCCCGGAATCCTCCCTGTTATCACCTCTAATAAGATAATGCCAAAGCAATATATATCAGTTTTATGAGTCAGCTTCTTTCCTTGAGCGAACTCAGGTGACCTGCCAATTGCTAGTCTCTGAGACAACTTCTTTGAAGGCAGAAGAGGCAAGAAGCCGTAGTTTGTGAGTTTGGAATGGTAGCATGGACGTTCATTTTGATGGATCAGTATGTTAGATGATTTGAGGTTGGCATGGGGTACCTTGTGAGAAGGCAAGGACCGGTGAAGGAAATCTAGACCCCTTGCTACATCTTTTATTATTGAAAGTCTAGCAGCCCAATTCAATGGTACTCTTCCAATCCCTCTATTATCTACCAAATGTTGATGAACTGGTAAGAGAAACTCTATATACAAACAGAAAGGACAAGCAAGAGACAAAACCAAGAAAGAGAATCATAAACTGACCGTGCAACAGCTCAAATAAATTGCCATTAGGTACATATTCATAGATGACTAGCTTTTCCTCTTTGGAGTAGTAAAACGAGACAATAGGTACCAAGTTTTCATGGCTTAGCTTTCCCAGCAACTGCATATGCTGTGTAAACTCTTTCTTGCTCATGTAGTCCATGCTCTTGATTCTTTTAACAGCAACAACAGCATTAGATTCCAGGTTTGCTTTGTAGGTAGTGCCAATGTTCCCCTTCCCTAACACTTCCGCAGATGCCCTCAGCAAATCGTCCAAGTCAAAGGCAGGCATATTACTATCAAAAAATTCTAACTCTACCCTTCTTTCAGGATCCTCTGTCGCTTGAGAAAGTGTAAATTTCATCTTCCCCAACCCTGAGGAACTAGTTCTCCCCGATTGACCTACAAACAAATGAAATTTCATTTGGAATCAAGAATGATCTCTCTTTACAAGATAAACAATGCATAGAATATAAAAGGATCGTCAGGATTTATGCTTTTGTGATAGCAAACATCAAATTACGTTTTGACTAAACTGATTGCCGATTAATAGGTATACATAGGACTCCAAATGTGCCCCACCTGTTTCTGGTTCTTTTGACTGTCCTTTTCTATGCCCCTTCTTGTAAAAGTAAAAGCATATGGATGCAAGGAGGGATGGAACCAAGACAGCTGCAACTGTAATCAGAACTATGTTCCAAACAGAAAGTTTCCTTTTCTTTTTTCTGGGTGGACTTGTGGATGGCGGTAGCATGGCTGGTAAAGGAGGTGTAATCAGGCACGGCTTTAATGGAAAGCTGCACAGATCTGAGTTATGCTCAAATGAACTGGTTGGAAACCTTTGAAGAGCATCGGTTTGGGGAATTGAACCATGAAGGTGATTGTAAGAAATATTGAAATCTGACAATGTGTGCTGTTCAAAAGGGGGGATTTGACCCTGCAAATAGTTTTGTTGGAGTTCCAGGTGTTTGAGATTTGGCAATTTAATGTAGTGAGAAGGAATTGAACCGGAAAATCGGTTGTATGAAAGCAAAATAGATTTCAAGTGAAGGAGATTGGTGAGATTAGGAAGAGGTCCAGAGATGGAATTATTTCTGCAGCTGAGTTTGTTCAGGAAAGTGATGTTGTATAAGAATGCAGGGGGAAGAGAACCTGAGAGCTGTATTCCTTCAAGGACAATGTGAGTGACATGCCAATCTGAACAAACAATGCCGACCCATCTACTTAAATTTCCAATACAAGGCGGTCCACTCCAATTTCCATGAAGCTCGATAGATGAACTCATGGAGTTGCTTAGCTGTAACAATGCATCTCGTTCTTGAGGGTGATACATGTTCAATTTGACCGAACCAACAGGACATGTCAAAGAAAACAATGATGCGGCAAAAAACATGTGGACAATGAAATTCATGATAAAGATGAAGAAGAGCAATGGATCTCGAGAAAGAGGACATACATGATGATGATGACGATGATGATAAGAGAAATGTTTATTCTTGATCAAAAAGAAAAAGGGAAAAGGATTCTTTGGAAGGGCGTTTAGAAGTGGTAGTTAGATATAGAGGGGAAGGAAGAGGAGACGTGATATATACATAGAAAGCTATTTGGTTGCACATAGATAGGATTAGTGTTTGACGAAGTATGCAAGAAAAGCTTGCAAAGACTCCAAACACAACAACGTCTTATTTTAGAGACCACCAACAATTATTCGTAACCCAATAATGGGAAGTAAAACTCACAAGGCAAGGCTATATAACAATGTGACAGCATCTCATTTTGATTGCCAAGGCAGATCATGGAATGAGATGGGATTTAAATAAATATTGTTCAAGAGAAATATGAGTATTAATGATTAAAACATGTTGAGGGAATGTCAAAAGGAGTTGGTGTAACATATATATATATATATATTCCTCGCCCCTCACGATCCCAATAATCAGTTATTTATTGCTTGTGACTCTAATATTAAATCTATAGTAATTAAAAAGATTGGAAGGTAGCAGCCTATGATAAAGTAAATGTCACATATGGTAGAAATGTAAACGTACGTTCAATATTGTTCATGAAATATACAAATGTATCACTGCCATCGGCAGAACCAGAAGTCATCATTTTTAATATTACAACAAGCAAACAGATAATTATATTTTATATTTTATATTATAAAATATGGTAATAAATATTTATCAAAAATAGTAAAACCAATCATGCTGGATAAAAAATCAAATTCACATGACTTCTATATTAAATGTACAGCGTGGTATATGTAAACTTTAACATGAAATAAAATAAAAAATAAAGTTTAAAAAATGATAAATATTTATACTCTCTGAATATTAGCCCAAATGAAGTCCAACATGAGATAACCATTTGGTCTGGATTTTTCCTTTTTCCCTCCATTCCCCAGAGATTCCCTTTCATCAGAAGTTGCTACTGCTCCCGCTGCTGCTGCTTCAATTTTCTCTTCCCCCATTCTCAACGCAGGTTTCTATCCTTCTTTTCTCTTCTTTTTATGTCTTTTCTTTTGTACATTTCAGAAGTAATATGACAAAAATATCTAACAAACGAATTGATGCAATGTGTCTTTTAATTGATACAAGTCTAGGAAATCATTATCCAACGCAGTATCTGATTAGTTGGAAAAATTTTCGAATGTATGAGAATCACTAATTATACATGCTTCAAAGTTTAGATCTGGGAATCTGTGATTTTGAGTTTATCTGTCTGTATTTCTTGTTAAATTCCGTTGCTAAGACGACTAGGCTACACCTCTGTAATGCAAATATGTGAATTAGCCGAATACCCTTCACTTTATGTAAACCTATTATAAGATAAAGCTCCCTTTTTTCTTCATTCATTTTTGTTTCAATGCTTGTTTGAGGACTATCTTCTGTTTTGGTTTATGACATTCACTTGCACAACGCGCTCTCCTTATTTGTTCTGTTAACTGAAACCATGAAATGACTATAAGAACCTGTGTTTGCATACAAGTTTATGTTTCTTTCGTCTTTCCAATTAAAAACATTCTTGGTCTTACTAAACGATCAAAAATACATTAGCCCCTTCAATATCGGTTTCAAAGTCATAATCCAAGATTATTTCCAATCTAATGTCACAAGTGCGTCTGTGAAGATTTCCAGCATCCGAAAAACGTTAGTTGACTTCCTTGCTAACGTGCTCTGCTTTATTATGAATTACATACGTTATCTTGTCGTTCTTTTTCTTTATGGAGCCACCTTAGCAATGACTTCTTTGAAGCATAAACTTGTTACATCATCAAGAGTTAAACAAGTATCATTCGGTTCATCGATTTGTTTGTACTTTCTAAATCGTACGTTCTAACAAGTTTTTATCTGCATATGAAGATAACGTTTGACAAGCAAAAGCATTTTAATGAGGCAAAATGTTATGTTCATTATATTTATTACCTCGAACCATAAAACTAGTCCCAGATTCATGAGGCTGTAATTCTAGTGGGCTGCTTTTTCACTTGGCACCGTAAGCATTCTTCGGGATTCTTGTATTTCGAGTGATTCTGGAGCTTTACCAATTGCTAGTGTGGATCTGTGGTGGGTAAGAACAAAAGTTGAGATGAATTATTAATAGCAGTATGCGTTGGTGAAACTTTTTCAATTAACCTATGAAAAGCTAGAAAATATTTTACCATTACCTCTTTCCTGCCAACACTTGTTAGACGAAGCTATGTTCTTGCTGTTTATTGATCCCAGTGTTTTGCAACTGTCCAAGTCGTAATGTATTTGAAATATATCTGGATAATGATTGTGCATGTCATAGGCATAGTGGAAGCAAGACCTTGAAGCATGGCCAAACATCATCCTGATTTGATCATGTGCAGAAAGCAACCGGGAATTGCCATTGGGCGACTTTGTGAGAAATGTGATGGGAAATGTGTAATATGTGATTCATATGTGCGCCCTTGCACGCTTGTGCGGGTTTGTGATGAGTGCAATTATGGGTCCTTCCAAGGTCGGTGTGTTATTTGCGGAGGAGTGGGTGTTTCTGATGCCTACTATTGCAAAGAGTGCACACAGCAGGAGAAGGACAGGGATGGGTGTCCAAAAATTGTTAATTTAGGGAGTGCTAAAACTGATCTGTTCTATGAACGTAAGAAGTATGGCTTTAAGAAAAGATGAAGGAGCTGTTAGTTACGCAGGCTGACATTCTTCGCCTCCCTCTGTACTAAACAATCTGCGGTTTGAGTTTCTATCTAAGAATGGTACTGGTATGATGAACTGCTATTGATTACTTAATTATTGGATGGCACATGTTACCCTATCCTATCCTTTCCTTTAATGGGGTTTGTTGACTTCAACCCTACAACTGTTGTTATAATCAAAAAACTAGTTTACTTGGCATGCGGCAGGTTATATGTAGATGTATATTATATATATAACAGTGCGGCATGTTATGTTCTGCTTATGGCCTTGAGTGTAGAACACCTCCTTGCGCTGGCAGCTGGCTGGCATGCAGACAGTACCCACTCAGTGGCAGTGGACCATTTCTTTCGGATTCTAGGATCCGGGTAACCACCATATATGGAGGTGTGTCTAGTGCTTTGATTCGCTGAGGACGCTATTTCTCTATTTAAAAGGTCTGATGGTATGTTATGCACCCAGTGATATCTATAAGTACTTTAACTTTTTAATTATGGTAGTTTTAATCTAACTAAATTTTGTAAATTCATTGTGAATTTTGGATACAATTAATGCTAGTAATTTGTAAAAACTCTTACTCTTTTGTACGTTTTTTTATTCCTTTTGTGTAATTATAAAAAAAAATATTAGTGTTTAATTTAGAATAAAATTCATATTTATTGTAATGAAAAATATATAATTATATAGTTGATTTCTCTTATTTGTTCATACATTAGTACAAGCATAAACTAGGTATGGTTTCTTATGATCATTTTGTATATATCAAAAAAATTCAAATTAATTTTTAGATTAATTAAATAAATATTTTTAATCTATGAAATTAATTAGATTAAATAATTATTTTAATCTAATAAATAAAATATATTTTATGGATCAATTAAATAAATATTTTTGATCTATAAAATAATTAGATTAAATAATTATCTTAATTTAATAAATTAAATAAATTTTTAAACTAGTCAAAATAATCTAGTTTATTATTTAAATTTAAATTATTTTAATAGTAAGATAAATACTATTAAAATAATAAATAAATGAAGGGATAATTGTTTTGAAGTGAAGATGAAGATTAAATCTGTAAATTTATTTTCCTTCAAATCATTATAAATAGGAGATATTCCTTCATTCCAAAACATACATTTTGGAAGCCAAAAGCAATAAGAAGCTCATAAGCTACAAACTCTCCAAGCCCTCAAGACCTCAATGTGTTCTTCAAGATCAAAGGCATTTTTCAAATTCATCAAGACATTCAAAGAGTTCATCAAAGTGTTCATCAAGTTCATCAAGATGTTCTTCCTCCAAGGTGAAGTTTGATTAAAGATCAAGCCCCTAAAGCACTTGAATAGTGTTTTTCATCAAAAATCAAGTTTAATTCAAGATCAAGCTACAAAAGCCCTTGAATCAAGTTCTTACTTCGAAATTCGAATCAGAGGATATAAATTCTTTGTTATAAAATTTTATATTACAGATTGTAACCCGCTTCAAATTAATAAAATTATTTGTTGCTCAATTTCTAATTCAATTCATTTTGTTTTATAAATTTTGCGCACCATAAATTTTGGCACGTCCAGTGGGACCATCTCTACCTCTCATCTTCAATTTCGAAAAAAAAAGAAATCAAATCTTCAAAATCAATGGCATCCAAGAAAAGCAGCTCCATGGCACCAAGGAAGTACAACCTTCGCTCAAGAGCTGCTCAAGTCCAAACTCATATCCCGTCGTTGGTGGATCAAATGCTACTCATAGTCCCAACACCATGACAAAGATAAAGTCGATTATACAGTTGTATGAGCAACAACAAATGACGCCTTCACCAAAGATGGGGGTAAAAATTGGAATGTGAAAGGAATCCAATTTCTTATCCTTGCTGAAGTCTTGTGACGAGGAAGAAAGTCAAGGTGGAAGTTTCACTCCACAATCAAATCTTCAAATTTCTTCTCCAAAAAGTCCTGGTGGCACTATGTCTGTGATGATGACCAACACTACTTCACTTAAAGAACAAGTTGCCAACTTGATCAAATTGGTAGAAGATCTCATGAACAAAATCAAGGAAAAAATGATAAAATTGCATTTTTGTCCGCAAAGCTGGCAAGCATGACTAGGAAGGCTATTGCTGAAGAAGCATCTGACCAGCCGGCTATTCAAGAAAAAGAGGAAGGTGCTTCAGCAATAAAAGTTGCAAGTAGCACTTAAGTGATGACCAACAACCCAATCTCTACAATTCAGCTGGAAGAGCTTATTAAGAAAGCTATCAAGGAGCAAGTTGAGTTATCCGTGTAGCTTTCTTACTCATATGCAAAGTAATACACCCCTCGGATTAACCTCATGAAGATGCCAATAAATTATCAACCTCTAAAGTTTCAACAATTTGATGGCAAAGGTAATCCAAGACAGCATGTTGCTCACTTTTGTGAAAACATGCAATAATGCTGGTATCTATAGTGATTTACTTGTCAAGCAGTTTATCTGATCTCTAAAAGGTAATAATGCCTTTGATTGGTACACTGACCTTGAAGCTGGTTCAATTGATAGTTGGGAGCAACTGAAGCGGGAATTCCTTAACCGTTTCTACAACACCCGACACATTATCAGCATGATCGAGTTAACTACAACTCGCCAATGGAAAGATGAGCCTGTGATAGACTACATCCAAAGATAGAGGAATCTATGCTTGAACTGTAAGGATCATCTTTCTGAAACCTTGCAATTGACATGTGCATCAAGGGCATGAATTTAGGATTGTATTACATTCTTCAAGGAATAAAGCCAAGTACCTTTGAAGAATTAGCAACTCGTGCCCATAATATGGAGCTTAGTATTTCGGATGCTGGTCACCAAAATATTCTAGTACAAAATCTGAAGAAAGGCAAGTATAAGTTAGAGGTACGTAAGACTGTCAAGCCTAATGTGAAGTCTGAGAATAAGAAATCATTAGCTGTAAGCTCTACTCCAATCAAGATCAATTCTAAGGTTGGAAAGAACAAGGAGATGAAGCCGATTGCTTTCCAAACTCAAGAAAGGAAGATTGCTTCTCTGAAGGAAAGCCAAGAAAAGAAATACCCTTTCCTTGATTCCGATGTTTCAAGTATGCTTGATGATTTGTTTGAAGCTAAACTCATCAAGCTTCCACCAATGAAACATCCAGAGCAAGCTGATCAGAGTAAGGATGCAAATTATTGTAAGTATCATCGCTTACTAGGCCATCCAATGGAGAGGTGCTTTATGTTCAAAGATAAAATTATGGAGTTAAAAGCATAAGGTATAATTGCTTTCGATGAAGAGGAAGCAAGTTTAAATATGATCACCACTAAGGATTTGAGCCCTCAAGCATTTTCTTTGGTGAAAATTAGTTTTGGGTCCTTTAAACCCATAACTGTTAAAGTTCCTTGCATTCAACACTTAGAGATGCATGAAGAGGCATTACAGTCAAGTCGTGATGTAAGAAGCAAAAATTCAGGTATTTCTAATGATGAAGGGTGGATTCTTGTGACATGATGAAGGAGTCAATGCAAGAGTTTGCCAAAATCAAGCTCAATTCCTCAAAAAGCCAAAGTAAAGAGAAGATCATCAAAGGCTTTAAATAAACCTAAGGTAAAAAAGTCAAAGGCTAAGAAATCAAGAAAGGCATCTCTGTTCCCTCAACCTGATTTTGAATTTGAGTAAGAACCAAGGATGCCCATCACCTTAGCTGATTACATGGTTGAAGTTTTCACATGTTATCAAGTGGAGTGAGAAGAAGACTAAAGGGTGCAAGAAGAAGCTGAGGATAAAGAAGTTTGTTCTCATCGTAGCACCTGTAACTCGTGCAGAAGAAATCACTTTCATTGAAGATGATATGTTGTTAGGCTTAAAATTTCATATCCATCCATTGTTTGTTACCGAGTTCATTCGGGAGCAAAAGATAAAAAGGATTCTAGTAGATGATGGTTCAGCTATGAATATTCTTCCTTTGAAGACATTAAAACAGCTTGGCATCCCAATGGATGAGTTGATGCAAAGCCAATTGATGATTCAAAGATTCAACCAAGGTGGTCAAAGAGTAATGGGCAAGATCCATCTCAACTTATACTGTTACGCCCGCGTCTAGGACCCTAGGAGTTTGTATGTTTACACGTATGTATACGTGTATAAATATATGTATGCGTATGTGTATATATGTATGAGTATGCGTATACGTGTATGAATTATATTTGATGAATGTGATGGATGATGCTTTCTTGAGAAATGTATGTGTGTGTATGAATATATTATGCGAATATGCGTATGTGTTTGTGGTTGCTTGTGTGTCGTTGCCTTATCGGGAAGCGTGCCTTCTCGGTTGGATGAGGGATGATGAGTATTTGTGTTTAGATTGGTGTTTGGAAGTGCGTTTTAGGTTGGTTTGAATGTGAGACAGGTTTCGGGCATTGAGGCTTGCCAATCGGCAAGAGTGTGCCTGAAAAGTGTCTGTAACGACTCGTGAAATGGCATCACGACTCGTTACAGAAGGTTTTGTAAGTGTGTGTAGTGGACTTGTTACTGTAACGACTC
>CANYBF011283221.1:0-10322 GCA_948192965.1 Dalechampia spathulata | reverse complement strand
GTGTGGATACTATTGGAGGCTGCCTATTTTGGTGGTTTTTGGTTTGGTACAACCATAAACGCAATAGAGATCAAGAACGAAGGACATCTGCATTGAATGTAAGAGTTACTATCAAACTGTTGCTTCTAATCTCTAATCCTGTTTCTCTGTGTTTTGATGCAAAGATATTATTTTGGTTTTTTGATTTAAAATAAAAATTTTAAATTTCTTCCGCTACTCATTAACTACGCAAACCAACAAATAATACCTAGCTCCCTGAGTTTGATACCCTTCTCACTCTATACTAAGTCCATAGAGACTAGGGGATTTAATTCTGTAAGCATTTGTACTTTTATCATAACCCTTAAATCCCTGCTTCAGATACATTGGTTGTTTGCTTACTTTCTCCTTTCTTAATCCCTTAACTTGCTCCTGTTGAATTAAAATGAAAAGCATAATTCCTGATTATAAACATGTATTTCATTGTCCATTCACATGTTTCAATGTTCAAGAATAATTTTGACCATCTTCTAAAGGACACATACTTTAACATGTACAAGGAATCAACCTAGTGGAATCCAAACTTGTTTTTAACCTTTTAAAATGGTAAATCTATTACTTGAATTTAAGACCATCTTAGCTCTAACGATACTCATAAATTAAATGCAATACATATTTATCCATTGCTAAGGATTAAAGAAGAAATAAAGAAAGAAATAGAAAAAAAATACCAAAGAGGAGCCAAATTCTGTTGCCAAGAGAATAAGCCAAATTTGATTGTTGATGAATGCTTAGTGGCCTTGAATTTTCACTTATACGCACTACATACTTGGACTTTCTTTGATTCATCTTAGTATTGATCCTTATTTTTGAATCTAAGTTGCACACATGGGTTTTAACATCTTACAAGTGTTCCTAGCATGCAAAATATGTTACTTTTTTGCTTATGTAAGGAAAAACATGTTAAGTGATTTTCTAATGTGTGAAGCATGTTGCAGTTGAATTATGTGATGTGAGCATCTTATTTCCCTTACTCAAGTAATGTGCACCATATGTCCCCTAACCATTTTGACATGCTAAAAATTATTCTAGCATATGATGTACATCCCAATATGGCCATAATGATGGGCATATATTTGATAACTGTCTGATGTGTGTAGCACAAACTAGTACATGTTGTGCATATTCAATGTTTCTAGGTTATATGCATAATACATAGTTGAACATGTGGCACACATTAACTTTGGGATTCATAAATCCCATATTACTAATATATTTTTGGCAACTTTTCTACTTCCTTTATAAATATCACTCATATATTTATAGAAAAGGGATCCAAATTTAGCTAATTTATAAATATCACTCATATATATATAGAAAAAGGATCCAGATTTAGCTAATTTAGGTCAAACTCTATAAAATTAATTATTTAATTAATTAATCATGTAATTTAGGTTTAATTAGGTGATTAATGATAAATTAACTTCACTAAACCTTATTGCTTATTTTAGAATCAAGTGTTCAGAAGCTCATTAACATTGATAACTGATTGGAAGACCATTTTCTCTTCTCTTCTCATTTTCTTTGATTTTAGCTTGGTTTTTATGATTTTAAATCATTTTTACTTGAGTTTAGAATGCAACAATAGCATTAGAGTCATTTTATAACTTTGCAAGATCTGCGGCAATCCCATATTATGCTATTTTCATGATCTCACTCATGATTTTGCTTAAAATCTTCATTTTCTTCTTTTATGAAAATGAATGTGTAGTGCACATAAGGCTATATATGACACACATACATGTTTTCTAGCTTATGTATGGCGTACATGTTCTTATGTATTGTGTACATACAACTTAATTTCATAAAAATTATATTTTTCATTCAAAATTCAGAGGATTTTTTTTATCTAAATGAAGATTTTAGTAGCATTTGAGGCTTTACATTAGCTTGAATGATTTGAATTTATCAAGTTTGATTAATTTTTACTTCAAAAATAATGTTCAAGTTAAATGCCATTTTGATTTAATTTAATTTACAATTTATATGATTGAGGTTAATCATATTTAGTGGACTTTGATCTTTAATTTGAGCTTACCTATAACTTGAGTTAGTCAATTATGTCCTTACATCATCATTTTTCCTAAGAATGTTGATTGTATTTACTGGATCATGAAGTTTTGTTCATGCATTTTTTAGCTCATGTTGTTCAGGACCATTATTTTATTTCTCTAAGTGAAGTGAAGGATGCATTATTTGATGCTTATTTTTGTATCAATAAAGCTCTTTTGTAATATAATAGACATCTATTTTATTCATTTCCCTTATCCTGTATGTTTAGCCTTATTTTGCATGTATCTTTACTCTATTCCCTTTCTACAAACCATTTCCATTATTATTTTTATCTATACTTTATTATTATGTTATCATGCTATATTTGTTATTATACTATATTATGTGCTTTATTCATGCCTATAAATGTCATATACCTGCTTAGGATAATTAATTACTTAATATAATAATATTGCTAATATGAAACTCTAAAATTAATAGATTTTCACCACTTGAACCCAACTCTAAAGGGTTTGATATGGGTTGGTTGAACCATTTTTTGAGACCAACTAATTTTGACTTCATTTTACGACCTTACGTGAGTTTGTATCATTCCTTGAGGGTGCCCCTTGGGAAGTCCAATCTTCATTCTAAATGGGCCCTTGGTATCGTTAGCTACAAGCCTCACTTTTAGATTATGATGAAATGCCCACAATACTTTATTATTCATAGGCGAGGTAAGAGAAATTAAAAATGAAGAAAAGAGAGGAGATGATTGAAATTGATGTTCTTCATTGGTAGAAGTAAAGAAAACAAGGATTGGAATTAGGGGATTCAAATTGGATTAGGTTTTTAGGTTAATCCATTAATAATTCATACAAAATGATTGTGTTTTGATTAAAGGAATAAAATAATGTCATTTAATATTTTAATATTTTAATTTTTCTATCGGTTCGATTATTCAATATCTCCAACTGAATCAAAATCTAAAAATCAAAGATTTACATCAATACAACCAAACCAAATCAAGAAAATTGAAAAATTGGACCAAAACTATCAAATATCATTAATTCGGTTAATTTTTTTGATTTTTATTAATTTTTCCTCATCCCTAGTAAGAATTTTATTATATCTTTCATTTGATTCAATATGTTGGCATGCCAAAGATGACTTTACCTTAGAGGGTTTCTGGCTCAAAAACTTGCTCTTTTGACATGCCTCTAATAAGATTCAATTTTTATTATATAGTTTAATTTATCTCCTTTCCATTAACAAAGTTATATTGTTTTTTTAAAAAAAAAGAAAAAGAAAAAACTTGGTTATGTTATAAATTAGATTCTCAACCTTATTGGAGATTAATATTCTTTTTAATAATTATTAAAATTATGAACATTTAAATGATAAAATTTGAAATTTGAAATTTAAAATTTTAACAAAAGATAATTCTTAAGGAATTTTTATAAATTTTTATATTTTCAAAATTATGATTTTGAAAATTAATTTTAAATTAATTTTTCATAAACCATGTTTACCTTAAATAATGGAATTTGATAAAATTGACATACATCATAAATTATTTTGGTATAAAATGAAAACAATTTCATAAAATAAAACTTATAATTAACAAATATATATATATATATATATATATATATATATATATATATATATATATGATGACATGACATAGTGGCATATGACATGTGACCGCACTTGGAGCGAAAGCGCAGTCTTCCCGAGGGGCTACCTTGATTAATGATACGGACTCAAAAGAGTTGCAAAGGAGTCGCCATCGGATGGTTCCAGATTGGTTCAACCAACCCATAGCATGAGTGCTAGTTAAACCCTTCAGAGATTGGGTTCAGGTGGTGAAGATATATTTCTATGAGTTTCTAAAATCGATTTTACCATTATAGTTGGAGTTAATTATCCTAAGCAGGCAAGCATACAAGCATATATGTAAGCACACATCGTGAAATGTGATTTAGCGTAGCACGGTTGCACGTAGAATGACATATAATGCTATATGTCATTTGGATGACATGGAATATGCATGACATCTAAAGATGATGACATAATAAAATGACAAGCATATGCATGACATGACATGATAATGACATAGTAAAAATGACATGGCATGGTGATGTGTGTGTGAATTAGCATTCAACATGGCATGTGACATGGCATATGACATGGCATACAACGTGGCATGGCATAATGACATGTGACATGGCCTGGCATCATGGTAAAATGGCATGGTATATTAGCATATAACATGGCAAATAGCACATATTGCATGGTGAGTTGGCATATTTTGGATCGTATTAGCATACGAGATAATATGTGTTATGGCATGCCATATGCATGGCATGACATAGAAGTGTGTGATGTATCATGTGACATGGCATGTGACATGATATGACATATATATTTTAGTAAATATAATAAAACCATCCACGAAATAAAATCCTCACAAAGGTTGGTGAAAGGGATTGAGGAAAATGAGGGATACACATGGGATTTAATGCTAAATCCTAAAAAAAAAAGGGGAAATAAAGCTATTCTATTACATAAGATCTTTGTTGATATAAAAATATGAGACATTAAGTAATGTC
Organism: Dalechampia spathulata; assembly: GCA_948192965.1. Classification (NCBI taxonomy): domain Eukaryota; kingdom Viridiplantae; phylum Streptophyta; class Magnoliopsida; order Malpighiales; family Euphorbiaceae; genus Dalechampia; species Dalechampia spathulata. Next base: position 5,676 of record CANYBF011283221.1, on the reverse strand, counting down.
TCAACCTCCTCGAGAAAATTTCCACCTCGGATAGCATGAGTCGAAAATGCACGAGTGAAAATGCAAATAAATAAGCAAAATCATTAATAGCAAACAAAATTTAGGACTTGATCGACTAATTCTATGCCATGTAAAAGCATGAATCAAGAGCCAAAGTTCGATGAATGTAATGGCATGATGATGTAGCATGTATCATGGTGACATAGCATAATAACATATGACACGATGACGCGGGATGTGGCATGGTGATATGGCATGTATCATGGTGACATAGCATAATGGCATATGATATGATGACATGGCATGTAACATGATGATATGACATGTGTCATGATGACATGACATGTGATATGGGGACATGGCATAATGGCATATGACATGATGATATAGCATGTGACATGACATAATGGCATGGTATCATATGGTGTGGCATGATGATATGGCATAATGGCGTATGACATGGCATGGTATCATATGATGTAGTATGATGACATGGCATATTAGCATATGACATGATAACATGGCATAATAGCATATGACATGATGATGTGATATATGACATGATGACATGACATAATGGCGTATGACATATGATATGTTATGATGATATGGCATAGTAGCATATGACATGTGACATGGTATGATGACATGGCATAATGGCATATGATATGTGACGTGGTATGATGACATAACATAATAGCATATGACATGTGACGTGGTATGATGACATGGCATATGACATGATATAGTAAAAAGCTAAACATAGTAGTAAAGCTAAATAAAACAAACTAAACATAATAGTAAAGCTAAATAAAACAAGCTAAACATGGCAGTAAAGCCAAATTAAGAAAATAAACTAAACATGGCAGAAAAGCTAAATTAACTTAAAAAGTCAAAGGAAGAAATGACTTACCAGGGCTATAAGTCGCTCCCCCCAAATTCCTAAAAGCTTAGGATTTTAGTAAAAATTTAATTAGTCACTAAACCTAATTAAAATTTTACTTAAGTTATTTTAATCTTATATCTTAGAATTAAAATTTATATCATATGTATGATATCTTGTGTATCATTTTTATGATATATTGTGTGTTGAAGAAGAAGGCTTGCCCTTATATTTATAATAGCCTTAGGAGGGGTGGCACCCTTAGGCTTGGTAATGTGGGATAATGTCCCAAAACATGACGAGCAGCCATTTTGCACGAGCCAAATTAGAGCAAACGGTGTGCTTAAATGGCACATGAATATGCAAAATTCATGTATACAACTTACTCTTGGAGATGGAAACTTATATCAAGCCATTCTGATATGGGAACAAGTGAAAATACATGGCCAAAGTGGGCAACCCAGTTAGCCTGTGTAGGCTGTTCTAGAAATCTGTGATTGGCCGCCATTTTAGACGTACCAAACAAAGGGTAAACGATGTGCCTAAATGGTAAATGAATATGCAAAGTTGATGTATGCAACTTGCTCTGAGGAATGGAAACTTGTATCAAGCCATTCTGATATGGGAACAAAGCGTAATACATGCCCAAAGTGGGCAACCCAGTCAACCCGTGCAGGCTATTCTTGAAATCTATGACTGGCAGCCATTTTGGACGAACCAAATAGGGGGTAAACAGTGTGCCTAAATGGTAAATGAATATGAAAAATTCATGTATGCAACTTGCTCTTGGGAATAGAAACTTGTATCAAACCATTCCGATATGGGAACAAATTGCAATACATGCCCAAAATGGGCAACCCAGCTAGCCAGTGCAGGCTGTGTTGGAAATCTATGATTGGCAGCCATTTTAGATGGACTAAACGGAGGGCAAACAGTGTGCCTAAATGGTAAATGAACATGGAAAATTCATGTATACAACTTGTTCTTAGGAATGGGAACCTATATCAAGCCATTCTAATAAGGAAACAAGTCAAAATACGTGCCCAAAGTGGGTAACCCAGCTAGCCTGTACAGGCTATGCTGGAAATCTGTAATTGACAACCATTTTGGATGGACCAAATGGAGTGCAAACGGTGTGCCTAAATGGTAAATGAATATGTAAAATTCATTTATATAACTTGCTCTTGGGAATGGGAACCTGTATCAAGCCATCCCGATAAAGTAACAAGTTGGAATACATGCCCGAAGTGGGCAACCCAATGAGCTTGTGTAGGTTGTGCTAGAAATCTGTGATTGACAGCCATTTTGGACGGACCAAACAGAGGGCAAATGGTGTGCTTATATGGCAAATGAATATGCAAAATTCATGTATGCAACTTGCTCTTGGGCATGGGAACCTGTATTAAACCATCCCGATAAGGAAATAAGTCGCAATACATGCCCAAAGTGGGTAACCCAACCAGCCTATGTAGAGGGTAAAAATACAGTGTTAATAATTTGCCCCCTGATTAGGATCATCCTAGAATGACATAATCAGAAGTCTATAGGATGAAACCTAATCACGACACTGATTTTTACCTAAATTCAAGAACAATACATGACTGATGATTAGACTGAGACTTATAAAGTGCTCATTTTGACGCTTGTGTAATGCTCGTGCTGAGGCTTGCAGGATACTCATGTTGAGGCTTGTGACCTAATTCTACCACTGGGAGCCCGGTGCTCGGGCTAGATGATCAATGCTAATATGGTGATGCTCATACTGAGGCTTACAGAGTGTTCATATTGAGGCTTGTAACCCAATTCTATAATTGGGAGCCTGGTGCTCGGGCTAGATAATCAATGCTGATCTGGTGGTGCTCATCTTAGAGCGGGAGGAGCAGGATTGCTATGCTCAGATGATTGAATGGATGGGCAAGGAAATAGCCCGGCTGACAACGCATTTGGAGCATTATAACATTAAGGTCTCTGATAGTTCTAGTCCGGATGAAGACCACTCAGGCGATGATGACGCGTAAAGGAGATATGTCATCAGCCTTCCATATGCATGATGTCAAAATTCTATGATTTCTATATTAGAATAATGCACTAGAATAATACAGATTGGCACGTAGGCCTAGTACACACGAGTTATGGTGTATAGATTTGAAAATAGCCACAAACTTGAATTATATCTTTTGGATTTATTAATGAAACCCAAATTTTCTTGCTGCTATAAATATCATGCATTTTCGTGCTCTTTCTCGCTATTGGAGCAACAACGTTTGGAATTAGCTAAGTGGGATTGGACTCCATCATCTGAAGACTTTTTAGCAAGTCATAGTTAACAATGCCTTTTTGCATGCTACCGTGCAATTCTGGGATCCAGTGGTTCATGTCTTTTGATTTGGGCATGTTAAGTTATACCCAATGTATGAGGAGTTTACTGCTATCCTTGGAGTCACTTGCAAGATGTCAACAATGTTGACGATGCATGCCCCAATATGAGAAGTAGAATCGTACTTGATGAGGGCTTTCGACATCAGTCTGACCACTGCGAGGTCCCTTTTAGCTACAAAGAGCTCTGTAGACATCGCTGCTATTTTTTGGCTGTGTAGCCAAAAACCTATGGATGCCCTTTCATGACTGAGGGTAGTAGGATTTGGACTATTGGTGTAATTCCTGTTTATCGATCCATATGGTCATGGAGATTTGCTGATCGGGTCAGTGGTATATCAGATGGTACAAGGTCGGACCCCTTTTCTGATGATTGTGGCAGAGACAATCCTTGGACTGGATAGAGTAAAGAAAGGACTGTCTAGGCATTTTCAGTGGTAGTCTGCTTCTGCTGTAGGTAAGTACTCTAAGCTGCCTTTGCAGGTTTTCAACTTAGAAACATTCTTGCTATTGCCCTAATTTTTGCATGAGTTCCCTTCTGGAAGGATTTTAACTCATCAGGCTATTAGTTTTGCTTTGAACCCTAACTTTTGCCTGAATTGCCTCTTGGGTTTTTAGCTCAGTGGGTTGCTATAATTTTTGCCTGAGTAGCCTTTTATAAGGTTTTCAACTCAGTGAGCTTTTATTTTATTTTTTAGGTTTAGCTTCAAGAGAAGCTGGGAATTCTTGCACCACCAGTGGGTGACTTGTAGAGATACATACCTCATAGCCATATGGAAAGAGGCTATACTTTCAGCGAAGCAAAAACACTGACATTCGATGGCTGGGTCAAGTGGATGGGAGCCATCCCAAAGAGCGAGGTGTGGTGGACCTACCCATGGTGGCACATTCGGCATATGACGATGAGGACTTGCACAGACTGCATTCCATTGCCAGGGTTTAGGTGTTGCACACATTACATTCCTGCTAGGGTCTGCCATCAATATGGCTATAGGCAGACTATCCCTCAGTTGACAGAGTTTGAGGGAGGATGGTTGGTATTATGCTTCTTGAAGCATGTGGAGAGGACTTGGCCTCATCGTAGGATTGTGCTAATGAAGATCCTGGGAGCTGGATCTGCTACAGATGAGGAATATAAGTTGTGGGTGCTATGTCATGCATGAGTTTTGTACTTCAAGACATTGTTAGGTAACAAGATTACATGTAATAAAGAATGATAGTGCTTTGTGTTTGAAACTAGTATTACTTATGGGTAAGTTTATGAATATGTGTTCCATTTGCATTAATGAGATTAAAACATTTGTAAGAAAAATGTTAAAATCAACACAAAAGTTCCACAATATGCATCAGACTTAACCCTGTCGTTGGCCAGCCTCGTGCAATATTTTTGGATCAACCATTTTAATGCTCTCCTTTTGCTTTTAAGAGCTCTAACTTTTGCATGAGTTGTCCGAGTGGATTTTCAACTCATCGAGCCAATGTTTTTCTTTTTGTCTTAATTTTTATGTGAGTCGCCTATACAAGTTTTCGGCTCACTAGACTTTTTATTTTTTATTTTATTCTTTCTTTTGCCCTTTACTCTACATAAAATATTTCTTCAGTTGGTGAAGGTTGATGGGTTCTGAGAATTTGTTCCCTTCCAAATCTGAAATGCGAACAGTGCCCTTAGAGAGGATCTTTTTGACTAGGAATGGGCCTTCCCAATTTGGTATGAACTTTCTGTGAGGGTCACTGATAGCTAATCTGACTTGCTTTAGGACTAGATCACCTTCCTATATGGCTACAGGTTTAACCTTTTTATTGAATGCGTTCGCCATGCACTTTTTGTAAAGCTGTAGATGATAGAGAGCCTTCAGTAGCTTCTCATCAATGGTGACTAGTTGTTCGTATCTGGCCTTTTTCCACTCAGCTTTTGGTAACTGAGATTCCAAAATAACATAAAGTGACTTCAACTCCACTTTGATTGGTAACATGGTTTCTGCCCCATAAACCAGAGAGTAGGGGGTAGCACCCATAGGAGTCCTTATAGTGGTTCTGTAACCCCATAAAGTGAATGGCAATTGCTTATGCCAATCTCTATAAGTTTGCACTATCTTTGGTAAGATCCACTTGATCATCTTATTGGCCACTTCAACTGCCCCATTAGCTTGAGGGTAATATGGAGAAGATAGGTTGTGTTTGATCTCGTATCTTTCCAATAAGTCAACCACTTGACCCTAGAACTATACTTCATTGTCAAACACCAAGTGGTGTGGTATTGATCACATGTTTTTATTGTTGCTTTTTCATAATCATTTCATATGTGTTTTAAGTGTTTTGTTTTAGTTTTCTTTAAGTTTTACTAAGTATTTTGTATGTTTTCGTTATTTTACTAATTTTGTTGGTGAGAAGTCCCAAAATATTGTTTTGAGGACAAT
>CANYBF011283151.1:0-10364 GCA_948192965.1 Dalechampia spathulata | reverse complement strand
GAAAAAGAAGTAAGAAATGAAAGCATAAAGATGGAGATTCATGGAGAGCATTTGGCCAACAAGAGAATGAGGAAGAAAATGAGTGAAATGAGAGCATCTTAACCCTAAAATTTGGATGGAACATTATACCTATATAGTATGGTGGCAAATTAGCTTCCATACTCTCATTACATAGGATTCTAGCCCCCTATACATACCATTATACATAAATACATGTTTTATATGTATTTTCCTCCCATTTTATTCTCAAATATGTACAATATGCTCTCATAAATCCTAATTTTTGAATTTTCCATGTCATCAATCCATAAATCCATTATTTTATCAAATAAAATACTCAAATATTCTTCTCTCTCCATCCATTTACACCACTTTCTAATATTCTTTTCCAATACCCATATCTCAATATTTAATTCCTTCCATAACATGCATAATCCATAATAATTTATTATTATTCTCATATATTAATTAAATACTTAATTATACTCTTAATTATTCAATAAATTCAATTATGACATCATCATGACATCATAAATAAAATTCACTAATTTTTCTTTTCCAATATTTTCATATCATTATATACCTTCACAAATGTATTATCAATCCATAATTAATCATTCTTAATAAAATTAAAACCATAATTAAGCTCATTCGCTTACATCATGCTTACACCATCAAGGTTCATTTATGACATCATAAATGAAATTCCAAATTCCATTATACTTTCTTTTCTATATCATTAATCTTATATTAAAATAATCATCTTAGACATACATATTTCAATATACTTATTTAATATTCCATTATTCACTAATCCATAATTATTTCTATACGTATATATATTATACGTACATTTTTCACTCATATAATTCATTTATACGATCCTTAATCATACTTCATTTATAAATTATGCATACTTCAAATACAATAATAATTTATCTTAATTCCTCAATTGCATGCATTTCTATGCATACATGAATATTTTTACCTTGATATATATGCAATTTATCGCTCGATCCAATTTTACACGTTCGAGCTTATTTTCCATATTCAACTTAATATACTATCATCTTATCATCATTTCTTAATCTCGATAGATATTTCCTATCGTTATCATAATATTCATAATTTTCACCTCGAAATCCACATTTTTCCATAATTTCATGTCATCATCCTATTTTTGATCGTATAGGGAGTAATTTCATCACCCTATTCATCTATACTGTACGCACCAAAATTGAGGATGTGACATGGGGGGATTTGTTAGTGGAGAAATATAATATTAAGTGTATGGGTATTTGAAAAAGGTGGTATGGGAATTTGTGTTAGTGGAAGGAAAGAGAAGATAAAATAATAATATTTAGAGTTAGTGGAAAATGATCGAGGATTTAATTAATTAAATAATAAGTTAGTGGAGGGTATTTTGGATTATAAAATATGTATGGATGGTATATTGGAGTATTTAAATACATATCAAAAGTTTATGATTGGTGGAATTTGAATTTTATATGTATAAATATAAGTATTAGAATACTTTGAAGGTTAGAATCTTGTATGGTGAGGGTGCATGGGCTTATGTTGGAACCACCCTAAGTAGGAATACCCTTCCATATGGTTTGAAGTCTTTCTTTGTTAGTCATAACCCATTTTTCCCTCTATGACCGAATGGTATTCTCTTCTTTTCCATCTTCATCTTATGTTTTCCATCTTCTTACAGTTCTTTCATCTTCCACCTTAAGGAAAAACCGAAACCTACTTCACTTTTCTTTCATTTTCTTTTCAAATCTTCATGTATTATACTAAAGCTATACGTTTATCTTAAGAAATGAACAAGACAACTTTGTCTTCTCCTTGTTATGAAGAAAACCGAAGCACTTCCTTTATGATGAGCAAAAACTGCAACATTTTCTTTTATTCTTCACTTTGTTCTTCAAGTATATGGCTATATCCATGTATATACCTTATGTCTTGGCTAAAATGACTTCATTTTCTCCTTGTTATTATGGTGATTGAATCATTCTCTTCATGTTCTTCAAAGAGTAAGTTTGAAATCCACTTAATCCATGAGTTTCTTTTAAAATCGAAATGTATTTGATATTTAATCTTATTTTTCTTATTGGATCTTACTTCCAAGGTACATGCCTATGTGTTTTGAGTGATGATCAAGGTTCAAGGAAGCAAATAAAGTGTTTGAGATCAGATCCTTAAGGATCGGATGAAAAATCAAAGAGAAGATCAAGTTTTAGTTCATTTTAGTTATTTTACTTAAATGTGAGTTTAGTTTGATGTTAGATCTTTAAGATCTATGAGTCTTCTACAAAAGTCATTTTCAGTTGCTTCTTTGTCAATTTTTGTTTGTGAAATGGATTTTTTATTGATTAATTGAATTTTCTCCATTAATTTATCATTATAAATGATTTATCATGAATCTCATATATTTATTCATAGGTTTTGCTAGCTAAAAAATTATTTTTAAAATTATATTTATATTTTAAAGTTTCTTAAACTTTTTTAGGTGCATATTATTTTTTCATCTTTAATATTGTAAAAATTTATCCTACAAAATTAACCAACAAACTAGAGAAAGAGATTTTTGAAATGAAAGTTTAATAGTTTTAGTTTTTTTAAAAAAAATTCAAAATTAGTTGTCTTAAAAAAATGTGAACCTAACCTTTAGAGATTGTCTCTGAGTGAAGAATTTTGATTTTCATCTAGTGTATAAATTCACATATTTTATCTTTCATTAGATTGGTGATTCAAAATGTATTTTAGTATTCAAAAATATGTTATAAAATGAAACATAAAATGAATAAATTTGTTCACAAAAAGTATATTGGAAAAAATTATTTTAGGTAAAATTTATCAAAATATCATAACATTCATTTCATATATTTTGAATAATTTTTATTTGTAAAACAAGCTATATCTTCATAGAATGAAAGTTAAAATATAAACAAATGTAAGAAATTTTAATTTCACCATTAAATATTCTTTAAATGAATAACTTCAACTTTAATTTTATGTATAAATTTATAAACTTTTGCTTTTTGTTGGATATGTGATTTTCAAAATTTTGTAAATATGCAATGAAGAAATTTGAGAATTTCAAAATTTTTCTATATAAATGGTTTAAAAATTATTAATTTTCTTTATTCATATTATTTATTTCAATTCAATCAAATATTTTACATTTTCTTTTATAATATTTTATTTTGTATCAATCATACTATTAATAATATAAAAATAACTACTTATTTATTTTTTTAGTTTTTCATATTATTTTTATTTTTAATTAGATGTAATTAAATTTATATATGTTTAATGATTCTTTTTATATCATTTCTTTTGATTTGTGCTTAATATAAAAATGCATTTCGATATCATCATTCTCATTTTACTATTTAAGAAAGAGAAGGAAATATATATATATATATATATTCACTAGTATTTATGTTTGGATAAAAAAATATGAATTAGTTAGTAAGAATTTAAAATCGGAGTGAGATTTAAAAAATGAAGAAGAGATGACAAAAATAAAGCATCTATAAGGATTGGTGAAGTAATAATTTGAAATAATAATAACTATTATTCATATTAAAACTACTAATAATATATAATTCATAATTCTATTTAAAACTACTAATAATATATAATTCATAATAATAACTATTATTCATATTAATAATTACATCAATAAAATATAATTATAGTAATTAATACTAATGATTATAAGTACTAATAATATTAATAATACACAATACTAACATTACAAAATTTTCAAATTATAAATAATTATCCAATTTTTAACAACATAATATTACCTATATTATTTTCTATTTAAACAATAACAACATCAATACTAATAATAAAAACCATTAATAAATAATAAGTACATAAATAACAATTATACATATAATTACTAATAATATATAAACCATAATAATAAATATTAATTATTATATTTATTACATAAATAAACAACAACAACAACAACAACAATAATAATAATAATAATAATAATAATAATAATAATAATTATTATTATTATTATTATTATTATTATTATTATTATTATTATTATTATAACTATAATTATAATAATAATATATCACAATAATAATTATAATTAATACTAATACCAATATCAACTTTTCATATAAATAATATTTACAAACAATTATTTTTAAAATAATATTCACTATATTTACATTTATAAAATAATAACAATAATAATCTACATATTACCTATAAATAATAATAAAAATACTACAAATCATTTATTAATAATTCCAATCATCATTAATAAATAATTATTATTAATAAATAATCATCACAAATATCAACCGTCGATGACAAAAACCCTAATCCTCACCTTACTATTTATTTCAACCATTGAATAAGGTTTAGCAGCAAATGCAAACACCCCTCTCTCAGAATCACATAGATCTCCAACACCACAAACAGATGGGCTAGTGAGGAGTTGAAGATTATGCCAGAGTCTATTTTAAAAAAAATAAAGAGAAATGAGGAGTAGGCATTGGCCAAGAAGCAAGAAATGGTAGCTTTAAGAAAGAAAGCTAAAGAAAGTCACAAGCTAATTTTTAATAGAGTTAAGCAATATGCCAAGGAATATGATCTTCAGGTTCCTTATTTCATTTTATCTTGATGTCTCTATCATCTTTTCTCCTTGATAACATTATGCTGATTTGAGTATTCAGTATTTTTCTAGTGGCAGAGCTTCTACTTGTACCATGATCAATATTTTGATTTAGATTTTTAGTACTTCTGTTAATCTTTGCTTATTTTCTTGTATAGCAAAACGAGTTTATTCAACTTAAGCATGAGGTTAAGTTGAAAGGAGGTTTTTATATTAATCATAAAGCCAAGCTTTTATTTATCATCAGGATTCGCAGGTAAGCTTTTTTTAAACTTGTATGGTATGTGGCCTTACCATTTTATTTTATTAACAGTGTTAACTAGCAGTTCTATTATAAATTTTTAGTATTAATGCAATTGACCCAAAGACCCAAAAGATCTTGTAGCTCCTACATTTGAGACAGGTCTGATTTTCTTTTTAAAATTTGACATTTATTCTCTCTTATTATTTTATGGTTCTATTCTTGTAATTAGCTGGGCAATTGATAATGTGGTGTATTGTTGATAATTTCTTGTGCGAAGGGGTGATTTGATAGTGATATAATTAGTTTCAACATTTTAACATTTCTTCCAAAATCCTGTTGAGTTCATTTGAATTACTGGAACTGATTGGCCTAAAAGTCACCTTTCATTTAATGTTTTGAATATTATGGGGTTGAAGTTGGTGGTTGAAATAACTACAATAGAGTGATGATAATTTATGAGAAAATTAGGGTGTTGATTTTAGGAGGTAAATAAAAATTGTTTATAAGTGATTTAGAAATTCCAGAGGTATTGTTTCTGTTATTAAAATCATGGAAAATCAATTATGGCCCCATGAATCTGTCAGTAGTATGGCTTGAATGGTAGGAAGATTGATAGAAGATCATGCTCTCAAGGTGCTTTGAAGTAGTTAGGTTTTAAAGCTAGTGATGACAGGGATCTTGAAAATCATTGAAATTTTCCTTTACCTTTTTACAGCTTTAGAACTGGCCATACCTAAATTCCTTTCTCTACTTTTTCCAACTTTCTTTTAAAGGTTTTAAGAACCTAATATCTTAAGCATGCATTTCTATTTGTTTGATTTCATACGGTTAATCAGTGAGATTAATTGGATTAAGTTGTAAGTTAATACAATTTTTTGGCTAAGGAGTATCATAATATTGGCATGAATGGCATCTTAGAAAAATCTATTGAATTGGGGAGTTTCTTATCAATATATGTATATCTGTTTAGTAGCACTTAGGATAGTCCCATGCTCTTGATTTCAATTTTATCAAAATGATGATAGTTATATGGAAATTCAATATTAATGCAATTGACCCAAAGACCCAAAAGATTTTGCAACTCCTACATTTGAGACAAGTCTGATTTTGTTTTTGAAATTTGACATTTATTCTCTCTTATTATTTTATGGTTCTATTCTTGTAATTAGCTTATCAATTGATAATATGGTGTATTGTTGCCAATTTCTTGTGCAAAGGGGTGATTAGATAATGATATAATCAGTTTCAACATTTTAACATTTCTTTTGAAATCCTATTGAGTTCATCTGAATTACTGGAATTGATTAACCTAAAAGTCACATTTCATTCAATGTTTTGAATATTATGGGGTTGAAGTTGGCAGTTGAAATAACTATAGTAGAGTGATGATAATTTATGAGAAAATCAGCGTATTGATTTTAAGGGGTGAATAGAAATTGTTTATAAGTGATTTAGAAATTTCAAAGGTATTGTTTTTGTTATCAAAATCATGGAAGATCAGTTATGGCCCCATGAATTTGTTAGTAGTTTAGCTTAAATGGTAGGAAGATTGATAGAAGATCATGCTCTTGAGGTGCTTTGAAGTGGTTAGCTTTTGAAGCTAGTGATGACAGGGATTTTGAAAATCCTTGAAACTTTCCTTTACCTTTTTACAGCTTTAGAACTGGTCATACCTAAATTCCTTGAAGCAGTTCTCTAGTTTTTTTCCAACTTTCTTGGAAAGGCTTTAAGAAACTAATGTCTTGAGCATGTATTTCTATTTATTTGATTTCATATGATTAAACAAATCAGTGAGATTAATTGGATTAAGTGTGAGGTAATACAATTTTATGGCTAAGGAGTATGGTGGTATTGGCCTTAATGGCATCCTAGAAAAGTCTATTAAATTGGGGAGTTTCTTATCAATATATGTATATCTCTACAATAACATTTAAAATAGTCCCATGCTCTTGATTTCAACTTTATCAAAAATGATTATTGTTATATCAAAATCAGTGTTAATGCAATTGACCCAAAGACCCGAAAGATTTTATAGCTCCTGCATTTGAGATTGGTCTGATTTTCTTTTTGAAATTTAACATTTATTTTATCTTATTGTTTTGTGGTTCTATTCTAGTAATTAGCTAGGCAATTGATAATGTGGTGTATTGTTGACAATTTCTTATGCTAAAGGGTGATTTGATAGTGATATAATCAGTTTCAACATTTTAACCTTTCTTCTGAAATCCTATTGAGTTTATTTGAATTACTGGAACTAATTGGCCTAAAAGTCACCTTTCATTCAATGTTTTGAATATTGTAGGGTTGAAGTTGGCAGTTGAAATAATTATAGTAGAATAATGACAATTTATGAGAAAATCAGGGTGCTGATTTTAGGGGGCGAATAGAAATTGTTTATAAGTGATTTAGAAATTCCAAATGTATTATTTCTGTTATCAAAATCATGGAAGATCAGTTATGGCCCCATGAATCTGTCAGTAGTTTGGCTTAAATTGTAGGAAGATTGATAGAAGATCATGCTCTTGATTTGCTTTGAAGTGGTTAGCTTTTGAAACTAACGATGATAGGGATCCTCAAAATCATTGAAATTTTCCTTTACCTGTTTATAGCTTTAGAACTGGTCATACCTAAATTCCTTGAAGCAGTTCTTTACTTTTTTTCCAACTTTCTTGGAAAGGCTTTAAGAAGCTAATGTATTAACCATGTATTTCTATTTGTTTAATTTCATATGATTAAACTAATGAGTGAGATTAATTAGATTAAGTTATGAGTTAATACAATTTTATGGCTAAGGAGTACGATGGTATTGGCCTGAATAACATCTTAGAAAAGTCTATTGAATTGGGGAGTTTCTTATCAATATAAGTATATTTGTACAGTAGCACTTAGGATAGTCCTATGCTCCTGATTTCAGTTTTATCAAAATGATGATGGTTATATGGAAATTCATTTCTGATTCTCAACTATGACCATGTTTAGAGATGATAATTTAACGCTGCTGTTTGCGTGTATGATTCGGAACCCTTACACAAGTGAAGCAGCACTTTCAAGTCTCTTTCTTTTTGTTGGAGATAATTTGCTCTTCTGTACATGTTTTTTTTAATTGATGGTTAACCATCTCTTATTTGAACACATTCTTTTCTAACTGCAGATATTTAACGGCGTGTTCCTGAAAGTAAATAAAGCAACAATGAATATGTTGCATAGAGTTGAGCCCTATGTGACTTATGGGTACGTTGTTTTCCCATTTTCATCTCTTTTTTGGCTCTTTAAATATTTAATCTATAGGTTATATGAAATGTTAATGATTTCTGAAACTTGTAAGCTCATCTAAACGGTGATAAATACCCAAATTTGAAGAGTGTCAGAGAATTGATTTACAAGAGTGGTTATGGAAAATTGAACCAACAGAGAATTGCATTGATAGACAATTCAATCATCAAGCAGGTTTACTATAGAACATGTGTTAAATATCTGAGATTTATTTTTGAGTGCACTCATCCTGAAAAAATTTTCACTGCAAGTTCTGGGTAAGCATGGAATCATCTATATGGAAGATCTAATCCATAAAATTATGATCGTAGGACCACACTTTAAGGAGGTCAACAACTTCTTATGGCCATTCTAGCTGAAGGCGTCGTTAGGAGGATTGAAGAAGAAGACAAATCACTATGTTGAATGAGGTGATGCTGGTAACCGGGAAGACTACATCAATGAGCTTATCAAGAGGATGAACTGAGAGTTATTTGGGGGGTTTTTTCCATTGGAATATGACATATTGATGCATGTTGTTGTCTTTTTATTTTATTGGAAATTGTAATCTAAAGTCTTTGGATCAAATGGTATTGCCTATAATGACATTTGTTTGTTTTGTGGGTAGGAAGTTTCTCCATAAGATGTCCAATGGAAACATTCATTATTTGGAAAAAGGATTTTAATAACCTGTTTAGCTCGTCATCTAAAGCTCAAATTTTTCCCCTATACAATTTAATTCAATATGTCATTCTCTTAAAAATTACAATAAGACACAATCAATGGTTTGATTCATATCCACGTACTAACCAAAAACCTCAACCCTAATCCAAGATTAGAGCAAGAAAGGAGAAGACAAAAACTTGATACAAAACTATTCTTCTTCAAGAAAATAATCTTAAAATATTATATTTTAACATATATATTAATTTTTATTTTAATTATTTCTCTCTCTATATATATACACATATCATTCTAAAAATTAATTATCACTTTTATATGCATTTATATTATATACAATTAAATTAAATTTAACATGATAAATATACTAATAAATTAAATTAAAATTTTATGACATTTACCAACAAATTATCTAATTATATATGACAGTATATTCAAATTATTATAAATCTTAAAATGTGATTAATTGACTAATAATGATGATTAGTATTATTAATATCAGTTTATTAATAATTGGTAAGTTTAAATAATAAAAATAATGAAATTTTAAACATTAATTTTAATATATTCAAATTACAATTAACGATCAATTAAATAATTAATATTGGCATGTATTTCACATTGAAAAAGTTCTACTATTTATAGAAGTAGTAATTTTCAAGTTTAAATAATTTTATAGAAATTTATTAAAGATCAATTATGTAAATTGCTATTTCTTCCACAAAAATTATTATTTTTCTAATAATTTTAAGAAATCTATATTTTTTTTGAATCATATCTATTTTTGCCTCATATTACATATTTTTTATTAAAGGTAAGTATCCAACAATTTTGACCTAACTTATTAACCGAATAAATAAAAAATATTGGAATTATATTAATTAATTAAATCAAATTAAAATTGGTTAAAATTTGAATATATGATAATATGTTTGTAATATAGATTTAACCAACAGAAAATGAGTATATTTATTTAAATGCAAATAATAGAAAATAATAAATAATGAAGCAACAAGAATTAGTGCATGAATACAGTCTGAGTAAGAATTCCACCAATTTCCTCTTTTAACTCAATTATATCAATTTTATTACTTGAAAGGATATATACGAATTGAAATCCTTTTTGAATTATTCTTATCACGCCTTTTTGCGGTGCAACATGCTCCTGTAGAATAAGTAGTGATCTCCAATAAATGAAAACCATTGATTACCCTACAAGGGATGTAAATTTTTTTTTAATTGATATATGTAACACTTATATCATGTTTTAAGTTTGTGAAAACATTTTAGGATATTAATCTCATATTACATACTTGCATTTACTGCCTTGAACATTACTTTATAAAACAACCTTAAACTGATCCAAGTCCTTGCTATCAAAAGAGAGTCCTGTTAAATTAATGCCTTGGGATCCATGCAACTTCAACTGTCTATTTAACATGCATCCATCAAATGACGAATGCTGAGTATTTCATTCACTGGTGCTATAAACATAAACATAATAACATATGACATATATATATATATATA
>CANYBF011283032.1:0-24378 GCA_948192965.1 Dalechampia spathulata | reverse complement strand
TGGCCGAATATCCTATAAGTTTAATACTTAACTTATCAATTTCATCTTAAGTCCATATGACCTTATTTTACTTAATATCACCCTTAACCATCATATTAATGCTACTATTTATCTTTATTTATGTTTTATTATTATTATATTTTTAAATTAAACTTAACATAATCCATATTAAATTGTTTTTAAAGTCCATATACTTAAAAATAGAAATTAGGCTTTAATTCACTAATTAAGCTTACTTTATGTCCAATTTTTGTACTTATACCTTAATCTTCTTTTTATCTCATCAATAAAAACTTCATTTAACCTTAATTAGAAGTAAATTTATTAAGTCATACTTAAACTTTATCATAAAATTCAAAATTATTAAGTTATAAACTCTTAAAGTGACATTCAACCATAAATCATCCATTTTAACTTATCTTAAGCTTAGTTTTCTTTGTCTTCTTTATTAATAATCTTTTGTTTTTAGTAAATTAACACTTAAACCACATTTTAAGCTTACCAACCATTAACATGTTCTTTGAGTGGTTTGGCTAAAAGAAGAAATCAACACAACACACCCACACAAACCCCTTAACATTTTATTACTTGTATTTTATAGTCCTAAACCTTCTAATCATCAAAACAAAAATCAAAATTTGTTAAATATGCTATATATCATTCGACCAGAACCTAAATCCCATCAAAAATTCATAAAATCACTCAATCAACTACCCATTCATACTTACTCTTGCTCACCTTTTATCAAATAACCAAATCTCCACTTAAAGCAATTTCCTTTGGATATAGGCTACGGATTTTGTATGGTTCTCCACCTTTTTGCTTCCTCTTTGTAGATCAACAACTTTAACCCACATGCATGCACTAAAATAAGTTAGATCTAACCATAGAAAGAAGATTTAGTTCATAGAAGTTTCGATTTTTCATCAAAAGCCATAGTTTTACAAGATCTTTGACTTACTCTTAAGGATCCTTTAGAAAAGAGTCTCGACCACTCTTTAAATGGTATCAAACATGCATGTACTCAGCCTTGACTTGAAGATTAAGCTCTAACTTGGCTTGAAGCTTGAGAAAACACACAAACTAAAAAGAAGACTTGCGGTTTTTGCTTGATGAAAGAAGGATACATACACTTTCATGAAAAAACAAGAAGAAAATGGATATATCTTGTCTTGAACTTAAGTCTTTTGCTTAGAACTTGTAAGATTCATGAAATTTCACAAGAAAAATGGAGGATAAGTGAGGAAAGTGTCAGCTGCTTACAAAGAAAATAGAGAAACTAGGGTTAAGTCAAGATGGCAGAAGATAAGAAAGAGATAAGATGAGAAATAAGAGGTTATGAGAGAAAAATGAAATATGGGGGATAGGGTTTCGACCAGATGGGAAATGGGATAATTATTTGAGTGAAATGAAGTCTAAATGAAAGGAAAATTTCGACTGCATACAGTTCATTTGGCAAAATTGCTATTTTAGTCCATAAACAACACCAAACTACTCCTTTTAGTCCATAAACTTAATTATTTTCCTATATTTATTTTTAAATCCTTCAATCATAACTTAAATTTCATTTTATACATTTAAAATATATTCTAATATCTTCTATTTTAATTATAATTATCATCCATCAATTCTCCAAACCAATTAAATTAATATTTCTATATTCTCTTTCCATCCATTAACACCTTCTCCAAAACCACTTTTCCAATTTCCTATACAACTTTTTCAAATAATAATGTCACTTCTATTTATTTATTCTAATTCAATTCTACTTTGACTTACCCTATTTTAATTATATATTCATCTATTTATTTATTTTCATATCATTTATTTAATTATTATGCATTAATGACCTCATAATACCATTTTATAACATCATCATATCATCTAAATTTATAATTACTAATTTTACTTTTCTAATATTATTTAATCATAATAACTCATTATTAATTCATAATTATTAATTTTCTAATAAATTCACAATTAAATACACTCGCTTACATCATCTTACCTAATATCACCCAATTATGACATCATAAATAATTTTTAATTCAAATTTTTCAAAATTTGTATATATTTAATTTAAATTAACATAAACACTTTGAGCATAGTCAATTAATCAAATTAGGTATTTTTAACATCAAAAACATCGATTTAGTACCGTTCAGGGATCATTTTAGTGATTTTCATCAAAATTTTTAATTTCATCGTTTGAACTATAAACTTTAATCTTATCATATGCTTATCATCATAATGATAATTTCACATCATTTTCACATCAACATATAAAACATAACATTTCAAGTAATTTCATGAATGCAACGTATGTGCTCTTTTTAAGATGTGACAATTAATGATAGCAAATGCATAGCATTCCTCTTTCCTCTATCATTTCCTCTCGGTAGGATAGCAATGATATGTTGTATGAATTATGGATGCAAATGCTTTGCATTTTCCTTTCCATCTTATTTCAGTGTATATTCATACGACTCATTAAGGAAGGACCAAAACTAAACTTACCTCATAATTATTAATTGTCACATGGCTCACTGAGGAGGGAACCAAACTCAATTTGCCTCAAGAATAATCATATCATCATACTATGCATAGTTGATAGGGAACCATACTCAACCAATCATTGAAGAGGGACCGAACTTAACCTACCCCGTAAATATCATCAACTATCAGTTTATATAAATATACTAGCACCTCTCATATCATCTTTTATATATATATGATATATATATAACTATACCTCTTTTATTCCTCCAAAATATCATGTTAATGATATATAATACATGACTTTTAATGCGTATGCATTTATATAATGATAGCACAACTATAAAATTTTTTTAAAATATATCAATACATCACATTTCCAACATTAATATAAAATGATTAAATATCCATAACACTTTGCATTACGGCGCTTGATTCAATAATAATGGGACAACCCTGAATTTATAATCATCCATAGTATACATGTATCGCATTACCATCATTAACAAATAATAATTAAATATGCATAATATTTTATATTCCAATGCTTGAATTGTAAAGCTTTTGATTTTACATGTAATTTTATTTACTACATGATTATCATTAAGTACAAACATAAGCTACATCATTCATCATAAATTTCCAAATTTGTATATATAAGTCAATAGTGACTTCATATGAATGCATAAGTAATCGTTATTTCAGTAGTCATTCATCCATATAAACATATCATCCAACAAAGATTTATCATATGCCTCACTTAAAATTTATAATAAAATAATTATTTATAGACATGCTATTTATTACATGTTAATCTAATCAATAATAAGCACAAACTTAGTTCCCATCATTTATCATTACTTTATGATGTACGTCCATATATATATATAAGGCATCAATAGTACCAGTATATATATAAGTAATTAATCTTCATTATAATTAAAGACATCAATTCATACAAATACATTAGTCATTACATTCATTAGGCATTCATAACTTGCTAAATTTAAATTGCACTAACCTGTTGTGATACTTTCAATTCTCGAATTGAATTACCAAATAGATGATGAACAACCATACAAGTATTAACTCATAATCTTATCATACAATAATTGGCTCCAGGTAGAATGTACATTTACCTGTTAATCTCTTATATACATAAAGAGTTAGCAATGATTATGCACATATTCGATTATAATTATTCACCTTAATGAAATATAATGATTGCATGATATAATGAATCATCTATATATTTCTTTTATGTAATTAATACAATTCATTAGATAATTTTATTTATAAATAATTATTAACGGAGATAAACATAACCAACAATAAAATATTAATAAACAATTTTACAGTATTTATTTATAAATAATTAATACCAACAATAACCATAATCGAAAATAAAGTATTAATAGATGAATAATAAAAATGAAATAAAATGATAATTCTAATCAAATGTGTCTTTCAACATTCGTATAGTAGCTAATATGTCTATTAAGTGTTGATAATTCTTTATACATACACATAGTAAATTTGAACTCAACAAAAATCTCCTCTAGATGAATTATTAAATTATGAATAACCAATAGTTAAATTATAAACCAAAAACATTATTATCATATGTATAATTTTGAACATGTCTTCGCATGTCTGTCAATTCTGTTTTTAGAATTGGAAAAATGAATAGACACACATCTGTTTTAGCTTTTCCTTTATCTATTTGTCGCATTTATGTATCAGCTCATATATTCTCTGCACCTGTTACATTATAATTCCTCATTACCTTTAGTTAAGAAAACTAATATTATAACTCGTATTATAATTCAACATTCGTTAAATCACATAGTATGCATGGTCTACAAATTACATTTATTTATGCGTTAAATAACTATATTAGGCATCCCCATAAAATATTTCCTTATTAAAATTAGTTATATTCATACATCCACATATGATCAATTTAGTTGATGCAGTGCAAACTCTACTATAATCTTATGCATAATTAGGCATACAAGGGAAAATTTGATAATTACTACCAAATACTCCATTACTCGTACATACACGCAAGAACGTATATATTGCTTTATGACAGCTTGAATGGATTAACAACGGTTTCATTTTAAACAATCATTTAGCCAAATCCATAGAGTGTAACTTCCTAAGTTTGAGTCTCTATATCCTGTACATTGATAATCAAATCCATGCACCTGCTGAGAATTAGCAATCATAATTATGATCATGTGAACACCTTCGTCTGATTACCCTTAACACTACATTATCTATAATAGTTGTAACAGGTCAATATGCATTTATCGTCATGCAACTACATAGTGATCTATGATTAGGTGGCAACTACTTAATGAGAAGCTTACAGGCAATTGTAACCTATCGTCCAACCATGAGTTTAACAATACATTTAATTTCCCAAGTTACTTGGACATTTATGCATATAAAGATGCTTCATAATGTCTCACGCAAGGGCCATTTCATTGATATATTTTTAATCTAAAGAAACTTTAAATGTCATTAATTTGTGTATTAATTACTGACAAATTAAGCTAATAATCACAACCTTGGTGTATTTTCGATCATTAAGGTTGATTCTAGTTACTTAGCAACTCCACTCTTAGAAGATTATCCAGTATATATGGTAGACTCTAACACAACATGAGCTTCAAATTGGTTCAATTTCGGCAAGTTAAATTCATTCATCTATAAATAGTTTTAGGTACAATTTAGCCAAATATAAGTACTCAATATAGGTTTGCATCTAGGAGTATATACCTGTAGCATCACGTGGAAATTCACTTCCTCAAGTGATGAGTATGAGCCTAACAACTCTCTATATTGTTCTATGACATATCAGTGCGTTTAATCCCTTAAATTCAATATGCAATAAGTCAAATTCTATAAATATGTAGCTGCTCAAATCTTCCTCCTTGCATATTGAAATTTATGGTATGGTTCGGTCCAATCCCATGGACGTTCTATGTGCCCCTACGTTGACATATATATATATATATATATATATATATATATACATATATATATATATATATATATATATATACATATATATATATAATACATATATATATAAATAACGTCCAACCTATAACCAAACTTTATATATTAAATTCATAATTAATTATTGCACCAAACGTGAGATACACCATATTTAATTCATGATTACTTAGGTACTAGTGCACTTGCAACTTCTGTGAGCTGTTTAAGTCAAACTCCCAGCAGCTTAATTCAGTGATCTTAAAGTCATGCTAATTACTGTTGACTATATGCTTGATAAAAGGGTTATGGCCCAACAATTGTCAACCATCGTAAGTTCTTAAATAGTTCATGTTTTCCACATGCAGGATGTATATTCATGTATCAGCACCTAAGGGGTATTCATAAAATAGTCTCAACAAAACATTTACACGTTAAATTTTCCCAGCTGCATATTTCAAATTTAATTATGTATTATTATTAGGAAGAGAACTAATGCATTGTGGTTCAGTTATCATGGATCTAAATGCAAACTTCAGACTTTACTCTATCCTCATTCCACCCTCACGTCACATACCATAATTGGGAAAGAAACTAATTTAAGCAGTTCATGCTTAAAAGATATCTTTAACCAAGGTTCAGGATCAACACACTTCCATATACCACGTTAGACATCAGCAGCTTCAACCTAAACAAATACATCTTGCGGTATAATTTTGGTGAGATTATACATATATAACAGTTGGTCAAGATAATATAGATACATGTATATATTCTAATAATTGGTGCATCATGCATACATTCGGTTTTTTAAACTCGAACATTATAAATAATACACACACAAATAAACAATGAATATTGGGTGTGACATTTCACCTAAATCTTCTTTTATTAATTTTTTTCTTATAAGTCATACATATATCCTAGATGATTTTTATATATAGTTCTTACATTAGTATATTTTAAACAATTAATTTGTTCTATCATAAAAATTACTTGGTTATATTAGTATATTTTAAATAATTTATTTCTGCTTTTAAATATTTTATGTATCTTACAATTTCTTCTATTTGTTTATATAACTTTTCTTTAACTATTTCTTATTGATTATTCATATTATGCTTCTCTAAGTTCCTTATATAGAATATTTAATTCAATTATTATATTATTTAGATCTCTTTTTCAATATATTTTAATTCTAAGTAAATCTTCTTTTATCTCTTGTAATCTAGGTATTTTATATTCAACAACTATATTATTGAATATTTTATATTCTTTGAATTTCATTTATTAGAACAAAATGGTATGCAATCCTTGTATGCCAATTAATGAATTTTTTAATTATTTAACAGATTTATTAATAATTCAACGATAACATATTTCAGGTGCAACATATTTAATAAACATTTTTCTTCAAACTTTGGTTTTGTCTTTTCTTAAATATTTCAAGGGATAAAAGGTAATATAAAAATAATTTTATTTAAAGTTCAGAGTGTTTATACAATCTTTTTTTCAAGAGCTTAGAGGCATATTTACTCCTTTATAAAGTTTAGTATTTTTATTACAATATGAGATCAAAGTCAAGATCTCTCTTAATACGATATAATTCAAGGACATATCAAGTCAAAGCTAGTCAACCTAAGACCGACAAGGGTAAGAAACTTCTAGGTAAAGAGTCACATGAAATAACTGATCTTACCTAATTGAACGATTTCAAGACTGTACAAATATAATATTATATAATTGAAAATAGTTCAAATAATATTGAGATTATACAAGTATAAAATTGTATAATTAAGAATAGTTCAAACAATTTTGATATTATACATATATGAGACTATACAATTAAGAATAATTTAAGAGATTTTAGAGATATTATTCATATCAACAAGTTACACTAATCTTTTCGATACTTCATTTAAAACTTTGTAATTAAGATTGGTGACCTCATAAAACCTAGGATGTGAGAATGAGTAAAAAGCATGTTAAAAGAATCTTTAGAAAAGTCTCATGTTCGATTATAAAAATAATCGTTAAATCATATCATTACAGTAAAAGATCAAGATTTGATCATTTAATTTTCCATCCCACAATAAGAAAAGTAATAAAAAAAATATGTAAGAGAATTTTGATACTACAAATTTAAAATACAACAAGTTTTGTAATATAAATTTTTCTAAAAGATAATTTTGTAATAAAAGATACAATAAACCCAACTACTAATATTAAGACAAGCACATGTTAGATTTACCTTTTTGTTACTAAACCTTGCAAGGAGGCAATGGAGAACCACAAAGGCAATCATTCCCTACAAATGCACTAGCAGGAAATTTTGTTGTTGGAATCTGTCCGCATAGATGATTATAACTCAAATCCAAGCTTTCCAATCCAGTTACATTCTTCGGTATTTTCCCATATACCAAATTCCATGACAAATCCAACTTCTTTAAAGTATTGACAATCCTCAGATTTCCCAAATCAAATTTCAACTTGTTCTTTGAAGCCCCAAAGCCAACCAAAAAATCTGTCTTGTTCAATATCCAGACCGGACTGCCTGAAATATCATTTTCAGATAGATCAATGTAATCGTAGAAATATGTCTCCATTGGTTTCCAGTCATTTAAGTTCATCTTGATCCCACATTTAGCTAACCTGAGAGAGTAAATTATCGGAGAGGAAGTGACCCAGTTGGGTATTTGGTTAAGATGGAATTGGTTATAGGAAAGATCTAGAGATTCTATCCCTTTCACATTCATGACAGGAAATGGGTCCACAAGAAAATTGCGAGACAAGTCAAGATTAAATATTTTTGTCAGATTCCCGAAGCTTTTTGGTACTGTTCCTGTCAGGTTGTTGGATGAGAGATCTAGTGTGTCTAGTGCTAGGAAAGACCCAAGAAAGCTTGGAATTTGGCCTGACAATGCATTGTGGCCGAGTTCCAGGTAGGCTAGTTTTGGTGCTAGTGATGATATAGAACCTGGAATTTTACCAGAAAACTTGTTGTGTGAAAGTTCAAGAAATCTAAGATTAGTGAATGATGAGAAAATATCAGGAATTGGACCTGAAAACTGGTTATATTGAAGGCTTAATAAAGTCAAGCTCTTTAGCTTGCCAATTCCAGCAGGAATTGTACCTGTGAGAAAATTATTACCCAGTTTGAGTTGGGTCAAGTTGGTTAAATTGGATACTGAACTGGGTATTGGCCCGGTGAATTGGTTGCCGGCGAGACTGAAAGCCTCCAGTTGGCTTAACTTGCCTATGTTACCGGGTATCGGACCCGAAAGCTTGTTATTTTCTATGTAAACGTATTTGAGTTTGGGCAATCCGAATAACAGATCCGGGAATTTACCCTTTATATTTCTCAAGTTTTGAAAGTAGATTCCATCAAGATTTTGGACTTTAACTAGAGAAGGTGAGATTGTACCCGATAAGAAACTGTTTGGTTTATCCGATTGCCCGGAAAGCGAAATGGCGGTGACCCGGTTGCCGGAAAGACATGTAATACCCTCCCAAGAGCAGCAATCGGTACCCGATTTCCATGAGGTGAGCATACCGGATGGGTCATGGGTAATACCAGATTTAAAAGCCAAGAGACCAGCTTGATCATCAACGTGGCAGGCAGCAGATGTGAGTTTAGGGGATTGAAAGGCAAGAAGAGAAAGGAGTAGAGCAGTGAAGAGCTTCATTATTGTTGCAAGGGCAGGAGGAAAAATTGGAGTTTCTTTTTCGTTTTCCTTTTTTGGGCAGCTTTCAATGGTTTGATTTGGTAGTCAAAGTGTAAGTGCGATTGCTTTTAATCCGACCATATTCAATAAATGCTGCATTCATTGAATAGATTGATTTTTTGGGAAGTTGTTGATTGCTTGGAATTTGGATGACAGTTTGCAAGCAGTAAGTGCGCCACCAAGTACGGATAAGAATATAATCGGGCAATTGATATTTTCAATGTAAAAATTTTTTAAATTTTTTTATTTGATGTGTAAGTAAAAAATATTTTTCTTTTAGTGTGTTTGTAGGAAAGTAAACATATAAAATTTGTGTATTTATAAAAGTAATTTAATCTTAATAAAATTTTAATGAATGGTCATATCGAAAGTTTAGATTCCAGTAATCCGTCTAAATTAACATCATTTAGAAATATTTAAAATGAAGTTAACCAATAATTAGAAAAATTTTATTCAATGGGTTCAATTAGAGATTCACCATAACAAAGAGATGTACTAGCTAGTGAAATAGGAAAATTAATAAATGAAAGGCTAAATGCAATTAAACGAGAAAAATCTTTAAAAGTTTCAAAAACACCAATAACTGAAAAAGAAATTTTGAAATTGAGAAAAGAAAAAATGATTCCCTTCATTTCAGATCACATAATTAAGGCAGCCAATATGGAAAGTAGCAATCTAGCTCAGATCTTAGGAAGTCACTAAGACTAATAGAAGAATCTCCTCTGCACATAGATGATAGAACTTTCAATGAACTTTTATTTACGAAAAAAATAATATACAAGTCTAACTATCCCTATAAGACCTAAAAAGAGTTTATGCCTCGGAATAACCCTCTTAGGCCTGTAATAAGTCCAACAGCCTTTTTAAAGTTTAATTATGAAAAACATACTTCAGAAAGAATTGATGAGTGGATTACAATGATTAAGTTCATAATTAAGTCAGGATTGTACACTCCAACAGGTGCTTACAAATTGTGTACAATCACCATGGTAGAAAATGCCCAAAAATATTGGGAATCATTACTAGCTCATACATCCATTAAGGAAAAAATTGAAAAAGAAATAATAACAGATGGAGTGTTAGATATAGTAGTAGATGCTTTGAAGAGAGAATTTTGTGGTTTTTCCTTGTCAACAAAATCATTAGAAAAAGAACAATCTTTGATGGCACTCATGAAATTGCAAATATATGATATGTGTTTCTTTGATAATTTTGCTTGTGAATTTCAAAAGTATTATTACAATCTTGATTTAGCTTCCCAGAATTACATGGTAGAATTGTTTTTTTACTAGATTACCTGAATCATGGCCTAAAGTAGCAGCTTTTCAATGGCTCATAAAAGAAGACAAGGTTGTAAGTGGTTTAGGTGGACGAATCCAAGTAATTAGGTATGCCATGAGAAAGGCATGTACTGAACTCCAAGTAAGACAAGATGCAAAATGTCTTCCTTACTTAAATAGGAGTTATTGTTCTCAAGTTGAGTATGTTCCTGGTAGATACGGATGTTCTTCAGGACCATAATAGAAACCTAGAGTAGGGTATTCTTCTAAGAAAAAATTCAAAGCATACAAGAAAAGAAGAGTATCGAAAAAAGATAGAGAGGTTAGAAAAAAGTTTTAATAGACCCTCTACATTTATTAAAAGAAGAACCAACCTTAAGAACAAAGAAAGAATAGAAGCATTCAAGAAAAAACATGAAAGAGAACCTAAATGTCCAAAAGGAAAACCTCTGAGCAACTGTAATTGTTGCTGGATATGTGGTGCAAAAAATCATAAAGCAGACACATGCCCACATAAAAATAAAAGAAAAGAAAGTCTTCGAAGAATATTCTTTGAAGATGAGAGTCTAGTGTATGAACCAATAGACAAAGAAGATTTATCTAATGTAGACTTTGAAATAAATTCAATCTATGAAGTAGTGTCAGAATATAAAATAGATAATGATGAATCTGATTTGTGGCAAGCCCAAATATTCATGATGAATTCAAAAGAAACTATCATAAATGAAGAACTAATCCTATTGGATAATGCTCTAGTACATTAAGAATCTTTTCAACACAAAGATCCATCCAAAAGTTATTTAGAATGGAAACTGCCTAAGATAGACATCAATACTATTTATAGCAAGTCTATGTTCAATTTTAAATATATAGTAGATGTCTCCCAGAGTGAGTCAACGGCTCATGTTTCTAGTATATAATTAGAAACATTAGATATCCCCCTTATTAATTGATGTGCGTGATTATGCATTATGTTTTTAGATGTTTAAGTGGTATTTATGCATTGATTTTATTACATTTTGCTTTAATTATTGTGTTTTTCAGTGGAATTTGATGTGTGTGTTAAGTGTGTAGCTTTAAGAAGGCAAATAAGAAGAAACAAGAAGTTTTATGCATAGAGGAGTAACTCCACGATCGTGGACCTCAACTCCACGATCATGGAAGAGGAACCAAGATGGAAGGAACCTACTGGATTATTCCACAATCATGGACTCCAACTCCACGATCATGGAGTTCACAGAAAATTACCCGAGACCTACTGGCTTTTTCCACGATCGTGGAGTCAAGGCCGAAGTCAAAAAGGAAGCTACTGGAAAAGTCCATGATCGTAGACTCTAACTCCACAATTATGGACCTGAAATTATTAGGTTTAAAGGTAGACGACTTTGACAAAAGATAAGGGGAGAAAATGGATTCCATGTGAAGAAAGAAAACAAAACCTCTTAAAAGGCATTAATGGGCAATGGAGTCCACATCATAAAGGAGTCATGGGTAAAGAAATGGACAAAAAATCCAAGATGGGGCAAGGGTGACCTCCACTCAAGATTTAAAGGAGAGGATCATTCACAAAAGGAAAGGGAGAGATACAGGATTTTGGGTAGTCTGCTGCCTAGGGTTTTCTTCTGTTCTTGGTACTCTTCATTTTTCTTGTATTCTTGCTATAAGCCATGAGTGGCTAGATACCTTATTATAGGACTTGATTTCTGAATCCCTTGTGGGATAACTGTTTGTGTTTGTACTTTGTTAACATTGCTATGAATGTTTAATTTAAAGTTTGATTTTGGAAACAAACCTCTGCTTTATGATTGCAATGAGAGTTGGATTATAGAATGCTTGTTCATTGAGAGATGTTCAATTTTAAAGGTTAGTTTTCCGATTGATTACTTATGCTCTGTGATTGCAATGAGAGTTGAATTGTGGAAAGCTTATTCATTCTGGTTAGGTCGGTGTATAAGAGAGATCTACATGTTCCTAATTCCTGTATGATTGTTAAATAGTCTCCCTAATTGGAGGACCCTGAATGTGACTAAGGAATTCTGAAGATTAGAGTGAGATTTAGATGATTTCACCTCGAGAGAGGGTTTTTGATGCTGTGGGATATCTTGGGTAGCAATAAGCACACGATGGTTATTCTAGCTTGGCGATGACGATTTCAAGTCCTATGTTCCTCATCAATTGTTTTACCTTTTATTCAAAATCCATTTTCACCTTTCTACTTATATGTCTTTACAATTAACTACTTCCAAATACCAATCTCTTATTATTGTTTACATAAACCAGAAATCTAAGTAGTGGTGGACAGACTGCTAAATCCTCGTGGGATCGATATCTACTATAATAATCTGTATACTTGCAGTAAAGTAGTGAATTAAACCTACTGTCGTCACAGCCACGATCAAGTTTTTAACGCCGTTACCGGGGATTTACATGTTTAACGTCGCTGCAAAGAGAGTAAAGTTTTATTTAAGCACTTTTGTTTTTATAATTTTTATTTGCTGAGTTATATAGGTGTATGAGTAGAAGAACCAAGAACTCTCAATCAACATTGTTAGAAGCTTGTGAAGATCCAGTAAGGCTTGAAAGAGAAAATCGAAGAATTGCTCAAGACAGAGTCGTGCAGCAAACCACAGCAGAAATGGCAGAAGAGCAGAGAACTCTGATGGATGTGGTCAGACCTGGCTTTTATGCTAACCACCAAAGCATCATGAGGCCAGCAATTACAACCAATAATTTTGAAATCAAGCCAGCTCTACTGCAGATGCTGCAGTCTTCAGTACAGTTCTTTGGTTTACTAAATGAGGATCCTAATGCTCATATCTTGAATTTTCTGGAGATTTATGATACTTTCAGGTACAATAGGGTAACAGAGGATGCTATAAGGCTAAGGCTATTCTCATTTACGTTGAGGGACAAAGCAAAGATTTGGCTAAATTCATTGACTCCAAGGTCAATTACAACTTGGGACCAGCTTGTGCAAGCATTTTTGGCTAAATACTTCCGCTTGGCAAAGACTGCAAAGATTATCAAAGAGATCACCAACTTCCAGCAGATGGATAGTAAATCTCTATATGAAACATGGGAAAGATTCAAGGAGCTACAAAGGAAGTTCCCTCACCACAATCTACCGAGAGAGTTGCTGCTTCAGACATTTTACAATAGAGTGAACACCACAACCAGAGGGACCATTGATGCAGCAGCTGGAGGGTCCTTGATGAAGAAGATGATAGAGGCATCATATGAACTGCTGGAGGAAATGGCAGCTACCAATGCACTTTGGGTATCAGACAGATCTAAAACAGTAATTAAAGAACAAAAAGGTGTTTTATCACTTGATGCTGTTAGTGCTTTGCAGGCTGAAGTTGCAAATTTGACTAAAAAAATCAGCAACTTATCAAAAGTATCCAGTTTATGTGAGCTGTGCGGACAAGCAGGACATGCAGTTAGTGAATGCAATGCATGTGAGGCCATGGAACAGGTTAGTTTTGTGGGCAATATGCCATACTCCATGGGAAGACAAGGTAACAATCCTTACTCCAATACATATAACCCGGGATGGAGAAACCATCCAAATTTTTCTTGGAGTAATAATGCAGGAAATGTGCAAAAGCCATAGCAACTAGCACCTCCTCAGCAAAACAATTTTGAATCAAAAATGGAGAAATTTATGGAGATGCTGGGAACCAAACTAACAAGCCAAGAGGAAACACAGAAGAGAATGGGGGCCAAGTTTGATCAAATCACAAAGAACCATTCCTCCTCCATCCACAATTTAGAAGTGCAAGTGGGGTAGTTGGCAATAGCAATAGCACAAAGGAACCTTAGAGGACTTCCAAAAAATATCGAGCCAAACTCCAAGGGAATGCAATCCAGCTAAGAAGTGGTAAGGAGCTTGTCAATAAGGGTAAGGAGCCTGTCAATGTTAATGATGAATGCAGGAACAAAGAGAGGAGGCAAAGCAGTGGTGAGGCTAGAACTTCACGGATATAGGATAAGGAGCATAAAAGTCACTGCCATGATCATGGAATGAACTCCATGATCGTGGAGCTAAGTCTAAGCAGAAGCAGAAGGAGAAGGAGTCTGGACCAGGTAAGTATATGCCCCCCATTCCATTTCCACAAAGGTTAGTTCAATGTAAGGGAGATGAAAAATTTATTGCATTTGTGGAAAAATTAAAAAAATTGAGAATGTCACATCCACGTGGGTGACATGTTTGGTATACGTATAGAGGTTTGTATGCGTATGTGTCTTGCTATACAATGTTGTATTGTTTGTGACGTATTCTTAGTTTGATAGTATGTATGTATGTATGCATGTATGTATGTATATATGGATGTGTGAAATTGATGGTGGTGGTATTTGTGATGCTGTTGCCTTATTGGGAAGCGTGACTTCTCGGTTGGATAGGGGACAGCTATTTAGTTGTGTTTAGGTTGGGTTTAGAGTGTTTTTAGTAGGTACCAGGAGAGTAAGGATCCAAACAGTGCATGTCTTGATTTTTGGGAAGCGGTGTTGGGTTGTGGAAGTAATCGCAAGTTAGCCTTGAAAACTTGTTATGTTGATTTAATATAGTGGAGTCTCAAAATATTGGTTTTAAGAGAGTAGATGTAGGCATTTAGGTCAAACCATTATATATCATATGTTCACTATTTCTTCTCTTTTTTATTTTATTTTCTAGCTTGCTAATTTTCTAATATCTCTTCTTAAAAGGCTTTTATGAAAATGATTTAACTTTGGTCAATCTATTATTTTCAAAAAAGGTAGTTTTCTAAAAAATAATTAATTCATTTTTTACAACTTTGATTTATTTTTAAATTGATTTATTTAGTATTTTGCTTTATCAAAAACAGTTTACTAAAGTTTAAATTAATTCATTGGTTTCAAAAATAGTTTGCTAAAATTAACTTTAAATTTTTAATTTGTTGATTCACCCCCTCTTGACCATTACATTAGGACTAACAAGATTGAATACTGACTAAAACTTATAATTATAAATCTGTTAATTGTATATATTATTTACCTTTAATGATAATAATTGGATGAAAATAGTAATAAATTGTTGACTGAATGATTACAAGTTATAATTAATAAGTAGATGTAACTAGAATGTTGACTTAATGCATTAAAGAGATAGATGAATTACTAAGATTTATGAAAGATATAACCATTACTAATTTGTATACTTTTAATGTTAAAATAAGGGGTAACTAGTTGTATTCATGGTGATTCATTGAAATAAATGAGTAATAATTCCCACTTAGTTAAATGATAAAAAATAATAATAATTAGTGATTATGATTCTTGATTGTTTATTGAGTACACAATGATATTATTAAATAATCTTAATAACACTAATCAATAAATAAGAAATATAAGGCTTAAACCAAATGCTAAAAGAAATTATTAGAATAGTATGAGAGCTTCTAATTTATGAAGGTGTTATAGTAAGAATGATCATTTGTAATAGAGGTAAAGTTATATGTATTACTATCTAGTGGTTTTATAATATGTGACTTACATATATCAAGGCATTGAATATAAGCTAATGAGGTGGTGCTTATACTATTATGATCGTTTACTCATATTATAATTCCAAATGTCTAAAATTGCTAGACAACATAGTTATTGGATGATATAAGTATTTGTTTTGCTTTAATAATAGTTATGTTGATATAGACTCTATAGGATAACCTGTAATTTACCTATAAAATTGATATTAGCCATTAATTGCTAATTGTTTATCTTTACCTTGAATGCAGTCTAATAAGTTTCTAGCTTAAGGGACCATTTTTATTTCTTAGTTCATTCCCTTTTAACATTTGCTACTTTAATGGAAAGCTAATGAACATAAATAAATTATAAGTCATTGAGGAAGAAAATGACCAACTTTAGTCCATTCTAACATCTTTTCTAAAATAATATCAAACATAAAGAAGAGTAAATATATCCTCTAACTTAACTAAATGAATGAATATGGTATTAATCATAAGTAGGCTTTAACAACTTCTATTTGGTTTATTTTTTATAATTTTTAGTTGCCAATTGGATCTCCATCTAGTTTTTGTATTTTGATAACAATTCTAGTTGTAATGAGTTACATTAAATGCATTCCCTCTTACTATATTTATATCTATATAAACATGCCTTTGGATTTGGTTGTACATAAACATAGCTGACAACTTCATTGCAAACATTCAAGCAAATTTATGCCTCAAAGTTAAAGGGAACCCACTAGTCTTTATAAGATTGTAATTTTAAAAACAAACACTTTAAAAGCTTTACAGATAAACACATCTTATAATATGAATGAAGCAATGTCGAGCATTCTAGTTATCATCAAACTCAATATAAAAACAACAATCTATTGGATGATCTCAAGTTACATAATGTTTTGATATTTGTAATTGATGTGAGAACTAAGAACAGCAAAATACTAAATTTCTAAGAAGAAGAAAAAAGTTGAGATGAATCATCAGGAATGTTAGAACTAGCAATATGCTCCTCATATAACTAGTTCTAAAAGCTATGCAAGAAAAAGGATGAATGTGTATGCATGTTTTCATGCAATTAAATAATATTTTTTAAATTCAATTATTTTAATGCTTGTATGTATGATAATTTTATGAAAGTTTAATGATAAAAAGAGGCACATGGGAAAGAGCCTAGATGTATTGAGTTATTTTTCTTGATATATAAGCATAAAGATGGAAGTTTTATCAATGAAGTGTCATAGGATATTATGGTTTATTTTAAATAATTCCAAATAGAATTAATTGTGATGTTATTTATATTTTATTATATGGTTAGTGAATCATTATTTGTTTTCAAATTAGGAAAATGATATGGCTTTTATAAATGAATGTATAGTTACTTCTGAATCTTCAAATGTAATATAATATGAAGTTTTTTATAAGATAGTGGGAGTAATCGATTGGGCATGTGAGGGGTTTTGAATTAGGATTCAAAGAAAAATAATTAAATTTTAGCTCTTATTTACATGACTCAATGATTATTAATACAGAAGAAGTACAAACATTAAAACCAAGGTTAGAGAATATAAAAACAAAATACAAAACATGCAAGAAAGCATCACTAGCCTACAAGGAGAAGTTCAAGATTTAACATCATTGATATATCAATTAGGTTTGAGCTCAAACTACTTCATAAGTATGCAATTTTACATCACTTATTCTTTTCTTGTAAATACCCTTTTCTCTTAATAAAAAATAGTAAATATATTCAAACAATGATTAATTATGTAACATCTATATTTTGAAGACAAACAAGCTCCTAGGTATAAAATTGCAAATGATATATTTTCTTTATATACAATTTAGTTATTAATTATATATAGTACTTTTTTGATAGAATGTTTTAAATGAAGAAGCAATAAATATTCTGTCTAATAATGATAAATGAATATCTTGCAGATAAATTTCAATAAGCTACTCTTTCACTTTTGAATTTAGATAACATTTAAGTAATTTTTATATTATCTTATTAAAATCATGTTTGATATGTTAAATTTATTTGTATCAAAAATGTAATAACAAATCAATTAGTATTTAAGATCTTTATATGTCATAAATTAAACTAATTTATTAATGTTTCTTATTTGATAGTTTTTCAGTTATTAATTGCTTAGTTAAGATAAAGAATTCATTCTAAGTTTTAAGGAGATATGTTATTTTATTTTTAGCATGAACAAACTATATACATGGATTTATTTTCATATTATCTATATTTGTTTTATTAAATGTCATGATTACGGTAGGAACTTAAATATTTACAAGATATGATTCAGATGTTTTATCTTTTAAGATTTATGCTAATAACTTCAATATTTTCTAAACCATACAAATATTGCATGTTTTGTCTTTTACAATTATTAATGATGGAAATAAAAATAATAAAATGTTATTATATCAAATATATGTAACTACCATAACATTCAATAGTGGGAAGGATTAATGTCATTATTATGTATATATATAAGTGTTAACTACATTAAAATTTTTACATTTAAAAAAGTGTACATAAAAATAAATATCCCAATGTAAAAGAAGTACAAGAAAAAATAAACATAGGAACATAAAAAACATAAGTAAAAGCCTATACCAATCTAAAGAAAAGTGTAAGTAAATATACATATCAATATAAAGCAAAGCATAAGTATAAAAATACCTATGTATATAAAAGCGTAAGTAAAAAACATACCAATGCTAAAAATAAGTGTAAGTAAAAAAAAACAATAAAAATAAAAGCATAAGTAAAAAAACATACCTACGCAAATAAAAGCGTAAGAAAATAAAACATACCATGACTAAAAGATTCATATATCAATATCAAAAATAAGCATAACCATTTAGATATATACCAATGCTGAATTTACATTGGTACGAAAAATACCTATGCAAACATTTGCGTTAGCAAATAATTGCCAACATTGAAGTTAGCTACACTTATGATAATGAAATTTTTAGTGCAGGTAAGATGTTTACTAATGTTATTTTGCATTGGTAAGGATAAAAATAAATGTTGTTACAAACCCTTTTCCTTGAAGTGTTTGCATAATGCTTTTGTATTGGTATTAACATATTAAATGAGGTTACTACTATTGTTGATAAATTACTATCATACGATATGCTATGCTTATTTATCCTTATCAATATATATTTGTTTAACCTTGATTCATATCTACATAGATGGATAAAATTAATCATTAAAATACAGGGATGAAAAAAATAATTTATTTGATAATTAAAAATAATCATTTTCTATTTCTATACCTAGATCATTTTTCACAAATGTATCGTAATTCCTCTAAGAATTTAATGTCGTTTGACTATTGCTAATTTTCAAAGAAGAAAGACATGGAGCCATACATTTAAAAAGATAAAAACTTACCGCCCATATTTTTTCTTTTGTAAATAATCTATTATAAATAGATAGATATTGATAATTGCCATAATC
The DNA here is from genome assembly GCA_948192965.1 of Dalechampia spathulata. NCBI lineage: Eukaryota > Viridiplantae > Streptophyta > Magnoliopsida > Malpighiales > Euphorbiaceae > Dalechampia > Dalechampia spathulata. The sequence goes on along the minus strand of CANYBF011283032.1, from coordinate 4,901 downwards.
ATTCTTTTTTTCTCATATCTTGATCAAATTTTTAAGCTATGTTTTCATGCATTTTATTTGCATTCCTTGGCATATAGTTTATCAATTCATGCACTTTACATCATTTCATGCATCATATTCATTTTGTTGTATACTTAGCATTAATTCATGCATTTTTATCATATTCTTATATATTTATGCATTATCTGAGTGTTAGACCTAAATTGCATATATTGACTGTCTTTAACTTATGATTTATTGCACTTTAATAACATGTTGCATGTTATATATTAATTGATATTCATGTCATGCACTTTAATAACATGTTGTAGGTCCCATGAGTCATGTTTTACGCACCATGACTCATGTTAAGCATGTTAGATTAGGCATTTTTGCATTTTTAGGCATGTCAAGTTCCTCATGTTTCACACAAGCACACCAATTTTTGAGCCTTACATGACTTGGGCGGGATATGAGTCGTGTCCCTTGCCTTTCCCCTAAAAATCATTCCTATTGCTTTAACTGAGCCTCACATGACTTGTGTGAGGATGAACATGAATCATGTTCCATGCGTGCTCCCTATAATTACCTCCCTTTGCATGCTACAAGCTTCACACGAGTCGTGCCATGCTAAACAAGACTCATTTGGCTCTTTTTAGTCACAATTTCACCTTCTTTTGTTAGTTATTTGATCATATAATTGTAAGGTTAACATGCATTCATAAGGGTAGATGGTTTTGAGAGGGTTTTTAGGCCTACAAAACATGGGAGTTTAGAGAGCCAGTTTAGAGATAAAATTAATTAGGGTTTAGGGAATGACAGGAACAAGACATTTTTTGTGTGGACTTTTGCTAATATTATTTTTTGAATTCTTTCTTCTTTTGATAATTCTTTATCAAGATGTTAAGAAGATTAATAAATTAAGAGAGCAAGGAGGAGCTGAAGCCAAAGCAACAATAGATTGTTTGAGTTTCTTCTTAATTTCATTTACTTTTGTTTATTTAGATTGAACTCTTATTGGTTGTAATTTATTATTTATGATGTTTTCTTTTACTTTATTCATTTTCCAGTTATGGTTCAACAATAATTGTAGGGTTTAGATGTTATGTGAACAAATTCATTATTCTCTATTAGTAATTTGATGATTCTTCATATTCTTAGGTTAAGTTTCTTGTCAATATGTTTAATTGTTAGAATTGGTCATTTTAACACGCAAAACATTAATAAGTTCTGTCAATTGCTTTGAAAAAAGGTTTAACTTAACCGAATGAACTTAAGAACACCAAATTATAATTGCCCAAACATAGGAGTTGATTAATTTGGAGGCATAAAGTGTAGAAATTGAACTTAATCACTGAAGTTAACCAAGCAACCATAAAAGTAGAGTGTTAGATTAATTTTGATAGGTAAAGTCTCTTATGAAAGAAAGAATTTTATATTAAAACACTGCTTTGAAGTTGGTAATTAGACTATTAATGGAAGGTTTTGTTTGTGTTCATATTAATTCATACCTATGACTAATTGTACATTATGTATACTATGCTAATTATTTAATGGTTTAGTTAATTAAATAAACTATATTTTTTAATTGAGTGTTAAATTACCTAAATAATTGATGAGATTGATGATTAATACTTGATTACCTTTGGTCCCAATGAATGATACCCTTATATTACTATTGCAACCTATATTCTTATGGTGGTGTAATTACATAATAAGGATTATAAATTTTAAAACTTATTAATTGACTATGCATGCTAAGATAGAACTATTTATATGCCAACAAGTTTCTAGTACCATTGCCAAGGATCAATGTTTATTAGTCAATATTAGTAACTTAAGAGTAATTGATTAATTTAGGACTTAGATTTTATTTAAATTTTATGGTGCTGACTGTGATATTTCTTTCTATCATTAGCAATAGGTATTATGTTTGACAGAATCTTTAATGATAAAGATTTTGCACCAATTATCCTAGAGATAAAAGGGACTGTTCATGCTATACTTAAGGCACAAAAAGAAAAAGAAGAAGCTGTAAAGATGGAAGTAGATAAGCCACTCATGGATAATGTCATGTCTACCTTGAAGGGGATCCAACCGAGTATTATTAGACCATTTATAGCTAGCAACAATTTTGAGTTAAAGCTTAACTTGATCCAGATGGTGTAGAGTTTCCCTTTCCATGGTTTTCATCCAAGGATGCAAATGAGCATGGTGGATGACGGTTCTGGCATCAATGTATGCCTACTCAAAGGGCTTCCCAAGCTCGGGATTCAGCTTTCAGACCTCAAACGCTGTAAGACCATTATCAGGGCTTACGATGAGTCTAAACGGGAGGTTACTGGTACCTTTACTGCCATTGTCACTGTCAAGCTGATCGAATCAGTGGTAGAATTCACTGTTCTGGACATTCTAATGTCATTTGCACTATTTCTGGGCCGACCATGGTTCCATCCTCTGGGAGGTGTACTATCCACCCTGCACCAGAAAATCAAGTTCCCACACAATGAGGGTGTGGTTACTATTGCTGCTGATGACGAGGTTACTTTAGCCTGTATCAGAGAAGATGTCCCTCTTATGACTGGTTTCCATATTGCTGTTATCAAAGAACCAGAATCTTACTCGTACCAACTGAGTCCCGCTGTGGAGAGGATGATGCAACTGATGGACTATGTACCTGGCATGGGTCTAGGCCTGTATCAGCAAGGCCCGATTGAATTTGACATTCCTGCAGCCATGTGGGAGGAGAGGTACTACATTGGGTTTGATCCCTACACTTCAAACAAGCTAGAGCAATGCAAGATGGTTCTCTTCACCCAAGGAGAGACTCAGCTAGGAGTGCCGGTTTCTGCCGGGGCCTAGAGCGAGGCTTGCGAAAGTCATGGACTGGGGACCGCACTTGGAGTGAAAGTGCAGTCTTCCTAAGGGGTTCCCTTAGGGAATGATATGGACTCGAAAGAGTCGTAAGGAGTCACCACCGGATGGTTCTGGATTGGTCCAACCGACCCATAGCATGAGTGCTAGTTAAACCCTTCAGAGATTGGGTTCGGGTGGTGGAGATCTATTCTATAAGTTTCCAAAATCGATTTTACCATTTTAATTGGGATTAGTTGTCCTAAGCAAGCAAGCATGCGAGCATAATTGTAAGCACACAGCGTGTCATGTGAATTGGCATTGCAAGGTTGCACGTAAAATGACATATAAAGCTATATGACATTTAGATGGCATGGCATATGCATGTCATGTGATATAGCGATAAAAGCAACATGGCATATGCATGTCATGTGAGTATGAATGACATATCATATGTATGTTATGGCAACCTAATATGTAAGCACATATAACGGCAAATAGCGTATGGCGTTATGCGTTTAACATTTTTGATTTATTTTAGTGTTAGGCGTATAGCGTATGCAATGCGTATGCATAGTGAATGGCAGATCATATGCATGATATGTGAAGTGATACATGTCATGGCATATACATGGCATGTATAGTAGAATGTGCTTGTGTCATATGGCATGACATGTGAAATGTTGTATTATAACATGGCTTGGCATAATTGTATGGCATACCATATGCATGCCATGTTTAAATGGATGACATACTATATGTATAGCATGTGCAGTGAATGACATACCGTATGCATAGTCATGTGAGATTATGAATGGCATGGCATATGTATGACATGGCATAGTGGTGCGTATGTGAATGTGTATTCAACATAGTATATGTATGGCATACGATATGTCATATGTTATGGCATACGACGTGGCATAGTATATGACATGGCATGGTATATATGTATGCATGATAAGGCGTATCAATTGATTGAGCGTATTGGATTGCGTATTAGTGTATTTGGCATATTAGCATATTTATACATATATGTATACGAAATATAGTATGTTATGGCATACGGTATATGCATAGCATGCATAATAGTGTGTGCATGTGTCATGTGACATGGCATGTGACATGATGACATATATTTAAGCAAATATAAATTCATCCACGAATAAAATAATTACAGCCAGTGAAAAGGATTGAGGAAATTAGGGGATATTAGGGGGGATTAATTATTACAAACCAATAATAATCTACCCTATTACATAAATATCCTCGCATACACATTTTGGGGTGTTAAGTAACGTCCTCTTCTTCCCGGGTACTATTCCTCTCGATTTTGCACGATCTAAAATGCACGATGGATTAATATGCAAAATAAACAAATCAAATTCATTAGTAGCAAATGAATTTGGATTTAATTGACTAGTCCAATACCATTTAAAAGTACGAACTAGGAGTCAAAATCCAGCAATTATTAGGCAACAATTGAAATAATAAATATGAGTCGGATCGTGAAAATCCATTTCAATAAAAAAATTTTGGGCAAAATTATTTTATTTGATCATGGAAAAATTAATTGGGAGTGTGTCGCACCCTGAATTTTGAGTCTCTCGGGCCGATTGGGATGAACCGGGTCTATTCCATCTCTGTTTTGCCTTTACGGGTGTTCCTGGTTCACCCTGGTGCGGTTCAGGGTTCGGTTTAGGGTTGTTTTTAGGCACTTTTCTCATTTTGGGCATCATACCCGTTCGAGTATCTTTGGACCCGATTCGGGTATGCAACTTACCCGTTCGGGTATGTTGTTTACCCGAATCGCCCTCTTTAACTTACCCGTTCGGGTATGTCCCTCATATTAGTTATAATTTGAAAGTTGGTTATTTTGGCGGGAGGAAGCTTTGGGCTTAGGTTTTTCAAATTGCATTTTTTCTCAATTTCAAAAAGAACGTGATTTTCAAACTTGATTTTCTGCCGGAATTTAATTAGAATTAGTAAGATCTAATTGAAATTAGCTAGGTTTTAATTAGTTTTATTAAAATACCTAAAACCTAAACACTTTGAATTGGATTGAGCTT
>CANYBF011282882.1:0-14177 GCA_948192965.1 Dalechampia spathulata | reverse complement strand
ATACATTAGTTTACATTTTCAATTTGTTAATTTTAATAATGATATAATGATTTAATATTATATTAATTCATATTAAGGCATACATTTTTCAAATTTAACAAGATAATTATATAAAATTTAATTTAATTTAATTTAATATTATGCTAATTAATATTAATATTTGCTCTCATTTTTTATAAAAAAATGGATGAAAACATTATATAAACAACATTTTAAATAAATACATAATGCTTACAAACGACGGGTCAAAAAAATTTAACAACATAAAATTATTATAAATGACGGGTCAAAAAATGTATTCTAACGTGCAACGCACGTTATGAAACTCTATTTATAATAATATGGTAGCTAAAATTATAGAAGATAAAATTAAAATATTAAAATTATTTATAATTAAAAATGATATTATTTTATAATTGTTGATGTAAATGTTGTGAAAGGAATATTTTGAGAATATTTATCATGATCATGAAAATTGATATGTCACTTATCATATTATTTGCATACAATTGAGCTTTAATTTTATTTTAAAATGAATATTAAATTATATATATATATATATATATATATATATATAATTTTAAATAAATTTAATACTTAAAATTGAATATATTTAGATAAATATGACTTCTCATTCAAAATAAAAATGCTAAACTTTTAAATAAAATTATTGTTTGTTTTATTATTCTTTTAAAAAAATAAAATGAAATAAATGAAAGAAAAATTGATAAAAAAACTAAAAATATATGTATAAGGAGGGAGAGGATAGTTACGAAAATCCATTTTTATGTTCATTTTTCCAAAACTGTGAAACTAAAAATTGAAAAAGAAGTAGAAAAGATATGCTTTCCAAACATACATACATCGGTAAAGAGGGGATTCCACTCCCACATGATGCATCAATCTGTTCATGACCATGCCATCCAATATCTATATCCTTCTTTGAATAAAAGAAACATGTAATTTATCCCCAAAGAGAAAAAGAGGAGAGATATTAATGATAAGTAGATTCTGTTAAACATTCAGATACTATGCAAAGAATCAACAATCAAACATCATCATATGTGAAACTTGAGAACATAAAAAAGCTTTACAATGATAACACTCCAAAACCAATCTCATATCAGTAAGTATTCAGAAGAAAACCACTCATAAATGCCAACAGTTTCTTTAGGTAAAACAATTCAAGATAAAGCAAATGAATTGTGGAATTAATCAAGATTTTTGAGTCAGTCAAAACTGTCTGTAACCCAAAACAGTCTTGCCAATGCCTCTGCTACCACCTCTCCCTCCCCTGTTTTCACCATTAATAGCAGACGCTGCAGCCATTGACAACCCTTTCAATTCTTCAACGTTTGCATAGCTTTTTCTTGCCATTAAACCAATCTTTTTTTCACCTGCGTTAGCTGATTTACTTCCTCTCGAATTCGACAAAATCCCATTAACCCTAGACCAACTAGTACTAGTCTTTGATGGAGGTGTCAATTCTTGCCGTGGCTTCCTATTCTCTTTTCTTAATGTAGCAGAGAAATCAGGGACTGATTGAGCCACAGCAGAGTACCCTTTTCTCGAGCCAGTCAAATTCTCCTGAAACTTAACTTGTTTCTTTTGTGGGGTTTGTTTAAATTCGATTTCTTCACGTTCCTCCTGTTTTAAACTCTTCATTCTAAGCTTCGATTCTCTCAACTCCGCATACGCTCTGTATCTTGGTCCTCTCTCCATTGGGGCGTAACTATCAGTGATTAGTCTAAGAGGAAGCGGCTGGTCGGAGTCTAAGGAATTGTGAGAGAGAATGAGAGACGTGGGATCAAGAGATTTCAACAGTGTGGGGTTTGACTCCGCCATTGTTGATGGATCTTGCGATAAAGAGAGGAAGAGAATTGGTGGTTTTTCTTGGCTCTGTTTCTGTTCGTAGTTTTTTATTTGAATGTTTGTTTAAAAGAAGTGGATTTTACAACGGTCAAATAACAAAAAGTGGAGACAAAGAGAAAGAAATTGCTTTCTTTCTTTTCTTTCTTTCTTATTAAAATAAATTTAACGTTATAGTTGAGCTGGGTCCCCTAATCAAAGTACTTGGGTCGCATATCCACCGTATGATCTCATCTTGGATTCTTCTGACGGGTTTGATTGCAATAATCACCTTTTAACCTTTTATTGGGATCTCTGCAGTTTCTTCCTTTCTCTTTTGGGGGGTGTTTCTGATGCAAAGAAAAGGAAAAAGGACTTTATGGGAATTTGACCAAAATGTTAGGACAGGCGGCAGCCATGGCCAGGCCTTACAAATGGCACGCAAGGCTCTCAGGGCTTGTAGTTGCTTTGCTGGATATAGCCATCATCCTTCTTTGTTTGTCCGGAAAGAAATTTGATAACATAGACGGCGGAAAATCAACTAAAATATGGTTAATCATTCATCTAAGTTTGAACTCTGGTCTCTTTTTTATGACAAATACAAGAAGGGGAAAGTGAACCTAAAGATACCATTGACATTAACATGCTACATACAACAACGTTTCAACTTTCAGTTCAAGTTCAGACTTTGTGATACTTGTATTTTTGTCCAAGATTAAATCTGGTGACGCTCTGGTTGAATCCATTCAGCAACAGAGTCCTCACTGCTTCAATCCCTTGTTCTAATGCCTCATCAATCTGTCCATTTCCAACAATTCACACTTCAATCACTAAGTGGAATCCATAACTTGTAATACAGCAACATAAATCATTTAGAAAACGAGAATTCAAATAACAGGCCACAGTTAATGGCAAATTTAAGTTGTGTTAGGTATCGATTCTCTAATATTTTAATTGTTTAAACTCGACCAGACAAAAATTCAAGCACGATATGAATTGGAGTTGTACGGTTACAAAGGAGTGGACCAAGTTCAAGTCCTTCAACGTCATTCAGCAAATGGTACCGAGCATCGTTTTTCTACTCATGGAGCAAGAGAGCGAACCAAAAGAGCAGGGATATTTTCCATGGCATCAAACTCCACACACCCAGAGACATTAACACCAAGTTCTTTGCATTAAAATAATAAAATTCACATACTTGTTCTCTCTCTTTTGAACTGAATTTTTGTAGAAGAAAAGCCCTCATGTCCATGGTGCCAGGTGGATTTCCGATGCCTGTAAAAGAGAATATCGTAACGGGCCATAGCAATGTTAAGTAACGTTCTTCAACAAGATAAACCTTCACGCCAATAACTGCAGAGCAATGCAAACATCAAACCTATACAGAGTCGAGGAAATTCACGGCAACCATCCAAATGCTCCATTACGCTTTTTACACTGAAACAAGATATAAGAAATTTAAAATGATATCCATGTCATGATTTTCACATACCAAAACAAGCACGGACTCAACTCTAACTAAATAAACAGAAATTGAAAGGGATTTGATTTGCTGTGAGGAGAACAATGAACTGATAACTTAAATAAATTGCATAGAAAAATTAGCACAGATCATGATTATAGATGCACTAAATTTAATTTCGGTAGATGTCACGGTCAAAAGTTTTATGATATGGTAGCTCTTGTCACACACCCGTTATGGTGGCCATGTCCTCCTTTTGGCTGAAGCCTCATGACACCATTAGGTAAGCTCATCTCATCATAGATCTGTGTTCAAATCCCAGAATCATAATATGAATATACATTAGACCATCGATACACAAAATCAGAAAAAACTTCTGACACTGCATACCAGTAAAATATGACGCAAGGGCACTTGATAGTGTGCTGCAAGAGGTCCCACCTATTTAAACAAAGAGAAGAGGAAAAGCACCATCAGGTTAATCAGCTACTTCGTTGCAGCCAGCGGCCGCAACTGAGATAATCAAAAGAACATACGTGAACCTTTGTAGGTGGATGGTTGAAGAAAACATATGCAACCAGATGAAAGATGAAGAATCATATTCATTCTTAGTAGCACTTTTAGAAGTTCCCGGATACTCCTCATCTCTCTCATAGTTAATTTTAGTTAGAATTTTATGCAGCCATGAATTCCTCTTCTTATACTAAACAATTGCATCCTTCACCTCCATAAATTAAAATCTCTAGGATGTGTAAATTAAATAAAATAAAAGTTTTAGGTCAAAGTAGTGCTTAAACCTTCCATGTTCAAACCTGCTGATGATTTAGCATAGGCCATTTTGCTGAATTGTTAATAACTGTTTTAGATTTGAATTACAATGACCTAAACAAAAATATAAACATTGTGATTAAAATTATCTTGAGATAATGCCTGATAGTAGATCAAGATCATCTTTTCCTGATTCCCATTTTCTTTTTAAGTAAATAATTGTCAACCAATTTGAATTAATAAACAATCCACAATTAGGAGAACATATAAACCATTACAAAAGTCCAACCAATTAAAGCATTTCTCAAGTCCACAGAGAGCAGTTGGAAGCAAGATTGTGTTACTGAAACTTATAGACAACTGACTAAAGACAACAAAAGGAATGGGTGGCCTTGGACTGTCTTCAAGGATGCTCAACTCTATGATCCTAGGAACTACAAAGCATAATGATCCCTACCACATTTACAGCCTTTTCCTTGATAAATTATCTCAATTTATGCATTTAGTTCCTCAAAATGTCAAGGATATGAGTATCCAAGAATATGAAATTTCTATGCATGCCAATAAGAAATTTGTAAATTTTGATAAGATCATATGAGGCTTAAACAAGATATAAAGCTAACCGATTCGCCGCTAAAATTTATGTATGCCTGAGGCTTTACCAACAGAAATGGAACCTCTTTGGTGCAACCTGTACTGATCACACAAACAATCAAAAGAAACCATCACAAACATGAGAATTAAAAAAAAAAAAAAAAAGTAAAAACATTAAGGCATAAAACATGAACAGCGTTTAGAAAAATATAGTAAACTTCACAACCTATTCCAATCAAAGCCTTAGATTGAATTGTGTTCATTGAAACACCTTCTGCTTTAGCAATTTGATCAATCATTTCAAAACCAACCTGAAAGAACGATATCATCATTTAAATTATAGAAAACAAACAAGAAAAAAAGGCACTAACACAACAAAAACCACCAAATTGAAGAAAACTTATAGTTACATTATGCCTGGTGCCATGATACTTATTTCCAGGGTTCCCCAATCCAACAATCAGCCATGGAGTATACTCGACTTTATCAGCTCCATTGCCATTATCTGGCAACGAAGCACGTATGGAAAGACTAGGGGAAACGAAATGCCTTGGTTGAAAAAGAGAGCTTCTTGGCCAGGAAATGCAAGTATTAGGAGTGGAAACTGCATACAACATCGACCTGCAACAGATAATGAGTAAGATTTAATTCAAACCCACGACTGCAAACAACCCATGAATGATATGAATATTGTCAAATTATCAAGAACCAATCAACAGGAGTTTAACTTAATAGCGGGCAAATTTTGAGATAGAAATAGCTAGATAGGAATAAGCAAGGACCAACTATTAATTCAATTTAAAAGCTAAAAGCAAACAAAGATTATCAATCTGAGAAAACATTCAAAAGCAAAAACAGGGTAAAACCCAATTCGGAAGGACTAGAAACGCTACAGAAAAATAAGTCAAGGTTGGAGAAAAGCAGGAAGCCATGTTAGAAAGTAAACTATAGAATCAAGAACACGAGAGAAGATAAGTAACCTGAATTATGTTTGTAATACTTTAAATTCAATAGAGGAAGATGGTTTGCAGAGTGAAAGATGAGAGAGTGAGAGATGAGACGGTAGGAATGCTGAAAAAATCCTGAAATTTTGTGGCTTAGCCGTTTAGCAGTGAGCAGAATCGCTGCGTTCTTGGACAGGATGATATTTGGACGGAAACTTCCATATATGGGCCTTTAAGGCCTGCCAGACTTGAAGAGGAACTAAACTTGTATTCATTTTATATTAAATCTTGTTTAAATATATATTAAACAATATTTTTTTAATTATTTAAACATATTATCTTTTTTAATTTTTTAAAAAGTCAATTTTTCAAATTATTTGTTCCATTTTCTCACATTTAATTTTATTAATCTAATTTCAGGATGGAATAAATTAAAATCATTATATATCAAAAAAATTTGTTTTGTAATATCCTTATCTATACTATTAATTTGAGTTATTTAAAATGATATACTTCATAAAATATAAATTAATTAATTTAATTTATAAAATTAAAAATAAAAAAATATATAATTTAAATATTTTATTTTTTAATATTTGAAATACTACTTTATTTTAATTTAATATTTATAATATTTGATATTTATATATTTTATATATTATTTTTATTAAAATTATAAATAATTTAAATACTACATGTATCAAATATATATTGAAATATATACATTTAGGGTTTGTTTTGTTCAAAAAATATTTCATTTCATAAAATATTTTATTTGATTTATAAAATTAAGAATAAAATATATATATTTCATAAAATATTATATAATTTAAATATCTTTTATAAGATTTAAAATACTATTTAGAATGTAATATTTTAAAAATATTTTTATTTTTAATACTTAGAAAATTTGATATCTATACATTTTATATCATATTTATCTTTATTAAATTTATGAATATTTTAAATCAAATAATACAATTTTAAATATCTTAATTTATTAAATATACATATTTCAAAAAAATATATATATATATTAAAATTTTATAAATAAAATAAATCTTAATAAAATATATAATTTTTAAAATTTCATAAACCAAAAATAATCCTCTAATTGAGTTTTTTGAGGGGTTGATATGCATGAACAGGGACTTCTTTTGCATTTTATTCTGCACTAGTAACGGCAAAACCAAATGAATATTATTTATAAATTTAAATAATTAAAGTATTATTAACTAATAACGTATTATGAAAATTATGAATCATAAATTTACTTAGAAATTTTATCTTAAAATATTTTATTGAAATAAAAAAGAAATTATGTTATAATAAACGCCAGGCTTAATGGTTAGTTGTTGTGATGTGTCGGTTCGAGGTTTCGGGTTTATAAATATTCTTTTGCAGAAAGAAATATCCCCAAAAATATGTGCTTTTGTTAGATTGAAGTTAATTAAATTATTAAAAAAATATTATTTTATAATTCATAGTTGTTGATTAATTTAGTTGAATGTGAATTTAATTCATTAATGGTAGTTTAATCTGCAAAAAAAAAAAGAAAATTAATTATGAACACTAATTAATTCTATAAATTTGCTTAAAAAATTGGAAAGATTTACATGACACCATGGCCTAAAATACGTAAGGTCCATCCTCATAGATTTTGCAGAAGAAGGAAAGTTTGACTTATGAGCTTTGAAATGTTGAATCCAACCCCAAATCAACGCCACAATCTGTTCAAAGACTTAGATGCAAATCCAAACCTAATCCCTTCTCATGGTGATTCCCACCATCTTCCCCGACGAACCTGTTCCAAGCCGCCGCAGGTGGCAAAGTCTTTGCTTGAACTCCCATGTCCTCATCAGTAGCCATTGCAAGTTCATCTTCCAGACACCTTTCAGGTCTAGAAGAATTGACCAACGGACTTCCATGTGATATGCGATTAAAATTAGACGTGTAAAACCATGGAGCTGGTAATGACTGGTGGTGGTGTTGCTGCTGCAGTGCAAACGGAACCACCGTTCTGGGGAGGAGATGAGGTGGCAGAGGACCCATCGTGGAAAACATGGAAGAAGGTACGAAAGAAGCAGCTAAGTTTCGCGTGGCTTGAATCTGAGCTCTCTTCAGAAGCTGTCTTTCTTTCTTATGAGCGTTCTGATGGCCGCCCAGTGCTTGAGAATTGGCAAACTCACGGCAACAATATTGACACTCATATTTTCTACCATTTTGATCACTACTTTCATCACCTGATTCTGGACAAGACCCAGACGGGGATTTGCTCGAATCTACTGGTTTGTTAACACTATCTGAGTTAATATCAAATCCAAAGAGTTTTAGGGTTGTGTTATCGGTGCTGACAATATCAGCCATAGAACAGAGGGATTATGAGAAGGTTTACAACTTTAGCCTTTGGTGGAGTATGTGGAAGCTAAAGAATGATGTAAAGGATCTTTATAGAGAGCAATTACAGGTGCAAACAGTATGTAGAAGGTAATATAATATAGAGAGAAAAATCTTGATCGGGACGTTGAGACAGAAACGAAAATGATGAAGGGAAAAGGAAAGGGGAAACCTAGTTGGTTGTGAAAATACCAAAGACAAGGAGGAAAAAGCAAGAACTATATATCAAGAAAAGACCCTGAGCAAGAAACCTGACAATGGAGCTTCATTATATATTATATTATATTATATTATATATAGAAAGAAAATAAACACCTAAAAATGTCACTCCATTACCGACGGAAATAGTAAGATATTTGTTGCTCTCATTATTGGTTTTTGGATTCTTACTACAAGAATGATTATGAAACACAATTATACATCTTGTATGTATTATTTTTAATGAATTAATAATACTAACTTTATTTAATTCTTTAATGATATTATTATACGGTGGATTGACTATCATAAATCCAGTTCATGCATGAATATGAATGTAACAAATGACCATATTTGGTACATATAATTTGGGTATATAAAGCATAGATCTGATGCACTAAATCCAAGTTCAAATATTCAAATCACACTTTATACCTCATAAGAGACATGGATTAGCTCAGAAAACTAAAAACCTAACGTCCATATATACTTTAAAATAATAATGAAAGAAGAAAAGACTTTTAAAATGAGAAGAAAAGACTTGCTTAGGGCTCCAAAGCTGTCAGAGAGAGAGAGATTAGCAATGCATGTTAACGATGGCCCCACGAGCGACTGATAACATAGGGATGATGCTTGCGTGATTGACGTTAAGTTCTAATTTTAATTAATCCTTTAATTATTATGACAAGATCTTCCCATATCTTACTAACTATCATGATTAGGGTTTTCCTCATTCTTTTCGCTAAATAAAAAAGTAGATCAAATTGTCATCTTCTATACTCTCTGTATGTGTATTTTAATCATGAGCAATTGTATGCATCTCTAAATTATATTAATATCACACATTTTCATCATTATTTTAAAAAAGTATAATATAATCATGCACATGATAAAATTAAAATAAGTATTTTGTTGGTTTAATTTTATTCTAACGTATAGAAATTTTTTAATTTTCAAAATTAAAAAGAATTAAATTTATATATTTGCTTTGATTTTTATTTTTAAATCTTCTCATTGATTATTGATTCATTTTGATTAATTTGTATTTGAAAGTAGCAAAAGTTTATGATAATTTGATGTCGGAACCCCAATTTACGTAACTTTAACGGGACATATTTTGTAATTATTAAATTATTGAAAACATTTATTTATTAATAAGCAAGTGTGATATATATGTTATTAATTTAAATATTTAATTTTAAAACAGGGGTTTTGTCTTCTCGGTTGAATTGATTATTATGTCAATCATTTTTATTCGTGAAAAATGTTTGCGCTCACGAGCTTTCTTTTGCGCAATCATTTCATATCAACGCTGCCAATCGCCTCATATTAAAATCACTTAATTAATAATACATAAAATACATATCATTAATAAATATAAATATTTAAAAATATATAAAATATCAAATGTTAAAAATAAAATATTTTAAATGATATTTGAAAGCTTATAAAATTATATGATATTTTTATGAATTTATTTGTAATTTTATAAATCAAATAAAAATATTTCATTAAAGAATGTATTTTAAATAACTTGAGTTAAATAAAATCATTCGATTTCATGGAGGATGAATGTAAAAGAGAGAGTATACGTTAAGTTGGAAATGGATGAAGGAGAGATATCAAAAATAAAAGAAAGAAAGATCAATAGAGGAAGGGGGTCTACCAAAAAAGTCATGAGCGGAACCTTAAATCTGTCTCATCATGTCGGCATGATGTTGGAGATGACCTCTTTTGTCAAACTTGCCTGTTTACATAGTTTTGTCTGCATCTACATTTCTGATATTTAATGCCAAATATTTTTTATTTTTTATGTTTTTTAAACTTGTCCTGTTTTCTTCCTCAAATTTCATTAACTGCCAACAAGAAATGCCCCCACTCCTCCTCCTCCAATTTGGCTGTCTCCTATCTTAACTTCATATCATTTAAACCTTCTTTTTCACATCTCTATTTATAAATTAGTTACAACATCCCTTTGCTTCAAAAATAAATTTATTTAGTAAAATATTTTTATTAAATCTATGAAATTATATTTCTTCATTCATAAATTTTTTAGAATTTTAATTCTTTTCAAATAATTTCTCATTAATAACTCCAATCTGAACTTTATTCCTTTAAAAGAATATACTTTTTCATTTTTCATCTTGACTACATAAGAAAATTTTCAATTCAATCTCACAAATCTTTCTGTGTGACTAAATTCTATCACTTTGAAAGAATATAAATTTTCATTAAAAGAAATGAGTTTCTCAATTTTTTTTATTTTTTATTCATGTGTAATGTAGTTTTTTTTTTATTTTATTACAAAATTATTATTTAAATTTATAGATTTCAATCGAAAATTTCATAAATTTTAAAAATTTCAAATTATATAAATTCTACCAAATTTTAATTTTTTTAAAATGAAAAACTTTTGGGTAAGATAAAATGTGTTTTTGATAATTTATTTTTGACAAAAAAAAACAAAGCAATTATAATTGAGGGGCATAGTCTCAACGAGTGAGTTAGATGATGGAGAATTGTTCCGTGAGAAAGTAGTTTTCTTGTGATAAGAAGTGTGCCACCTAATTGGTAAAGCAGCAGATTACTCTCTCTCATTTCGCAAGTCATATTTCCCATGATTTTCTTGTAAAGTTGATTAAACAACCATGTCAAGACATTAATTAACATATAATTGGATTCCCCAAATCACTCGACATGCCCCCACCCCCCTCCATCTCCTCGTACATCCCCCGTCTATCCTCTAAAGTATATCACCTTGTGCCATCCTCATATTCATTATTTGACTAATTGTCATTGTCTTTATACTTCCATCTTTCTATGCTTCGGATTTTCAGATCACATCCCAAACTCACCAATTCTTCTTTGTTGCTTTTTCCATTATCACTTGTATATTTCATATTTCACTCTGAATTTTTTTGGTACATTCTTGGTGGATAAATATTATCAAAATATCATGTTTCTGCTCTATGTTTCCAAATTTATTAGTATAACTCCAGGTACTAGTAGGATGAGTTATTTGACTCGATCAAAATTTGTTCAATAAAACTTATTTAATGAATAAACTGAATTCAAGTTAGATAATATTTAAGTTTATGAATCAATTTATAAATTAACTCATTAATTTAAGTAGTGATAATTTAATTTAGATATAATATATATTTTTTTAAGTAATTAAATAAATATAAAAATATATATTAAAATTTAATCATTTAATTTAAAATTTATAATATATAAAAAATTTAATAAACTTAACTCAAACCCAACTCCATAATAAATAAATTAAATTTAAACCCATTAAAATTCATTAACTTCACTCATTTAGGTATAAATAAATAAATGAAATAAGGTACAAGTTGGATGGAACTGGTAAGTTTGGTGGACTTTGTTCGTAGTTATCCCTCTCACCCAAGTTTCCTTGTTTGGCTATTTATTTTCTCATTTCAGGTGAAAGGTCATGGGGTCATGCCCTTGTCCCAACTTCTCTACTTGATGAATTCTCATCTAAATCACCTTACAATTCACAGAAATACTACATATATATCAAAACTTAAATCAACCATTAACAATCGAAAACATGAGATCACAAAAATTAAACTATGACTAGTTTCATAGTTAAGTATAACATGATTGGCAGATTAGGAGAAGAGGGTTTTAAGATTATTCTCTAGAAAATGACTAAATCGGTATGCTCATGCACGTATTCATATTATAATGCTTCAAGAATATGATGAGTAGCATAAGAAAGATTAGGATTTGGTAAGAATAGGAATTCTAGAAGGGTGACAATCAAATGGGTGGAGACGTAAAAGTAGGTTAAGTAAGAAAATCAAGCAGTAGAATGATTATTTAAATGGTTAATTGCCATCAAGGTGGAAACACACAGGTTGCTGCACCATATCCCTACTCCACAAACAAGATATCACTACCAAATAATATTATTTTCTAATATATTTATTTTAATTCAACTAAATTTTAATATTAATTAGATTATTATTTAAAATTAAAAATTACTTCTAAAATTATTTAATCCTTTAAAATTACTTTTGATAAATTGTTTTTCAAAAAATATCTTTTAATGACTTTAGATTATTACCGATAAATATAAAAAATTATAAAACTATATAATAAAAAAAAAGGCTGGCATAACATATATTATTTTGATTTAAGGTGGAACTATCTACTAAGAACTTAAAGTTTACGTTATATCCTTGCAAGTCCAAATTATAATAATGACAAAGTCAGCATATAATTAAAATTGATATTATATATTGTATGATTGACTAACTAAGGAGAAATAGTGTAGGTGTGAAAATAGGGAGACTTGTGAATGAAGAATTGGGTAGATAAGGATTTGTCTTGACGATAATGTTCACAAAGATTCGAGTTGGTTTGGTAAGAAGTGCTGAGTTCATAAACTTACAAGTCAAGCGTGTTGAAACCATGACAAAATCTTACTATTTTTTCTTCATCTTAATTTCCCACCTCATATCCTTTTTAATTGATTTTTTTATATTAATTTTTTTTGTTAAAGTTGATATTAATTCAGGTACAGTTTAAGCATAAACAAAAATCCGGCTTAATTATACAATGTTATACTATTGCTAAATTCAGAAAGAAAAAAAACATCATGTCATTAAATCAATCATAAATTGAAGAAAAGAATCAATCATGAATTGAACATGACAAATTCCATTGTAATTCCACCATCATTAATTAAAATTAATATTTTCTACAAAATTCGTTATATATTTATCAGTAATATTAACTTTTTAATAAAATTATATAATTTATAATTTATAAATAAAAATAATTAATAATTAAAATCTCCAATAATAAATATAATTATTAATATCATACAATTACAATTATGTTAAAAATATGATAGAATCTTCTTTATAAGTTGTTAAATAATAAATAAAAAGCGGAATATACATACAAAATGAAGAATAAATCAACATGGCTATGATGGATCACACTTGTTCATGTTTACTTTGATGTATATATTTGTATTGCAACATCAACAATAATGAGCAGCGCATACAACCAATCTCATGTGACTTTTCCGGCATGTTTTATCTTCATTCATATAGTTTTAGTTTTTGAGAAAATCTTATAGGAGGTTATCAATCCCAAAATTACCCCAAACCAAATATGTTTCACTATAAAATTTTTATGAAATTAACATAAAAAAAGGTTTCTATACCTTGTTAGTATGGAAATTACTTGTTAAATCTCTTAAGTTATTTTTCATTGTACAATTCATACTTGCATAATCTTAAATTCAATCAAGTTATTCTCAATTATACAGTTTTATATTTATAATTGTTAAATTGTGTAGCTCTATTTATACACAATTGTTGAATCTTTGTTCTTCGAGTATGGGATTTATTCATTTATGTATCATTCCACCTATAAGGCTTCCAAAAACCTCTTTTTACCCATAGTCTCGCTAGCATCAACAATCATTATATACCGTTATCAACCTTAAGTATCGCATTCAATTACAAATATCTCATTTACATGACTAAAATGATCATCACTATCAATTATATAATTAATACAAAATTTAATTATGAAACTCAAATGAAAAATTGAAAAAGTAATATCACAAGAAAATATGATAATATTTTCACTATATGTTTTCTCTTTGAGTCACCATTAACTAGTAATATGTGAATGAGGAGCAATTACTGAAGCTTTTAATTATACTCTCTTTTTCTCCTTGTTAATTGATCGTAAGTTTTCTTATTCTTTCATCACCAATTTTATATACATTTAATGGAATTAGCAATTTACATAAACATAATGTTTCACATCAAACCTGTTACACCCCAGCCCATACCTGGAGGAACATGCTCCCGTAGCATACGCAACGACCGCCCCTAGGGAAAGCCGCCACGTATCCTACCAGGGATACATCTCTCATGCGCAGTACCTACACAGTCGTATGGGAACACTATCCT
>CANYBF011282727.1:0-19284 GCA_948192965.1 Dalechampia spathulata | reverse complement strand
CATCGAGTTAATTTCATTAATCAGTGACTAGATCAGCAGGCTACCAAGTTACATGAGTTTCAAATGACTACTACAGCTACTTTGCAGTCTCTCAGCCTTATGCTAGACCTATTCATCACTCTACCTAGTCCCCCTCAGGACCCACAATGATTGTTTTGATGTTGTCAAAGGGGTAGATATGTTAAGTATATTGGTGGAGTTAAGTCTAGTTTATTTAGCTTTTCAAATCTCAGATCTTTAGACTAGTTTTGATTTATGTATTTCATTTGATTGTAGCTCTGATTATTATATACATCTTGAGTATATATGATATCTGATGTTTATTCATATGATTTTGATTATTTGATATTGCTGATATTGTTTTAACTTGTGATTCCATATAGTTTATAGTGTTTATGCTCTGATTATACATTATGGATATTGACTTATGTTTGGATTCTACATGCTGATGTTCTGATCGTATGTATTGATTATTGATTCCGTCTTTCCCTTGTATTTTGATTAATCACTTGTGTTATATTGCATATAGTATAAAACAAAAGGGAAGATTTTAAGGATTTTTTAAATTCAAAGTCTTTTCAGTAAGATTTTGCAAATTGAACTTAAATTGATTGCTAATATCAAAAAGGGGGAGATTGTTAGACCCTTGATTTTGATGTATGTGTATTTGCTTATTCAATTTAAGTTATTTGTAAATTAAAATGTATTTTGTATGTATGGTACAAGCGTACCAATTGTATGTATTGTGTGGTATAGCCATAAGGCTGACCGTACCTAGTTGGACTGTTTATACTATGTGTAGTACGGGCATACAAATGGGTGGTATGACCGTACTGTTCTCTCAAGAAAATTGCTTGTCAGGAACTTTTGTTTAGTACGGGCATACCATTGGGTGGTACGATCGTACATAGCTCTCAATAAAATGCTTGCTGTACGGGCTTACCTAGCTCCCCGCCTATTTTAGTCTTGTGATTTTTAAATTAGTACAAACGTACCATATGTGGTACGGCCATATGCAACTTTGCAAAAGTGTTTAAAACACTTTCTAACGGCTCTTTTATAAAAAAACTTTCATATCTTTCAATCTAACGGCTAGTTTTGCAGAGAAAACATTCCTTTAAGCTTCAATCTTTGAATACAATTAAGTTTACTTGTAATTTTGTGTTGCTAGCAATTGTAAACTCTTTTGGGCTGTATTCCACAACCTAAGTGTTAGGTTTTGTAATTGTGGGATTGGTGTATGATTAATGCTTGGGCATTGAGTTGTAATTGAGAGTTTAAATTGATGTGAGCTTGCTGTTATTGTAAAGGTTTGAGTATGAGCCTGAAAAACACTGGGGTTAGGATTCAATTGTGGAATCCTCTATTGTAATTGATTGAGTTTAGTGGAACCCTAAGTTGATAACTTAGGAGAAGTGGACGTAGGCAAGAGTTTTTACCGAACCACTGTAAATCAAACACGTGTTGCTATTTCCGCTAAGGATTTTCAATCACTTTTATAATAAAACTTTTATTTCTTTATAATTTTATTATTATACATATTATTTAAAATTTTGTTTTAAAATTATGCTCTATCAATCTATTTTGCTTCACTTTTATACTGAGTTTGAAAAACTAAGTCATATGTTAACAATATGAGATATTTTTATAATTTTAATAAATATATCATTTTTGAAAAAATTATAAATAGTATTTTTGTTTATTTAATAATATTTTTATATAATTTTATTATAAAAATTAGTTATTATAAACTAAAACTATTAATATTAGATGATTAAAATCAAATAAAATAAAATAAAATTATTTTAATAAATTTATATTTTTTAATATAATTCTATTTTCTTCATTTATGTGTTGATTTTTAATATAAAATTATGATAATGAAAATTAATTTTGATGAATTAAATTATTAGATGATAAAAATAATTCGTATTTATATTTCATTTTAAATAGAATTCTTAGATAGAAATTAGTCGTTATAAATTAAAATTATTGCTATTAAATAATTAAAATAAAATTAAAATTAGTTTCAATAAATTTCAAAGGAATGGTAATGCCATCATTTTATTTATTCTCATTCTCTCTTATAATATTAATATTAGTTAAAAATTCAATAGAAATATATTTCTTCAATCTACTTTGCTTGACTTTTACAATGTAGGATATTTAAAACTTTAATAAAGACCTTTATTTTCAAAAAAAAATCATAAATAATATTTTTTATATAATTTTATCATAAAAAATTAGTTATTATAAATTAAAATTATTAAAATTATTTTTAATAATATTTTTTTTCTTATAATTAATTATTTACGTATTGGTTTATATAAAATTTTATAGTAAAAATTAGTTATAATGAATTAAACTAATAAATAATAAAATTAATTTATATTTATATTTAATTTTGAATAAAATTCTAAAATAAGTAATTATAGATTAAAGTTATTATTATTAGATAATTAAAATGAAATTAAAAATTAATTCTAATAAATTTTAAAAAATGATAAAATAATCATTTTACTTGTTCACCTCTCCTTTTATAATATTAGCTAAAATTTTGAGAGAAAAACTATATCAATTTACTTTACTTGACTTTTATGGTGTAAGTTTAAAAAAATTAAATTATACGTTAATAATATGAGATATTTTCTAATTTTAATAAATATCTTATATTTTTTTGAAATAATCATAAGTAATATTTTTCTTTATATAAATTTATTATAGAAATTAGTGGATATAAATTAAAACTATTACTATTATATTATTAAAATAAAATAAATTATAATAAATTTAGATTATTTAATAAAATTAACACAAATCATTTAAATGCTTATTTTTTATATAAAATTTTATAATGAAAATTAATTTTAAAAAATTAAAATTTAGATAATAACAATAATTTATATTTATGTTTGATTTTAAAAAGAATTATTTGATAGAATTTAGTTGTTATAAATTAAAACTATTACTATTAGATAATTAAAACAAAATTAATATGAATTTTCATATATTTAGAAGGAATGTTAAAATTATTATTTTACTTATTCTCTTTCTCCTTATAATATCAGTTAAAATTTTGAAAAATGTGTGCTCAATTAATCTACTTTACTTAGTCTTTTATAATATAAGTTTGAAAATTTTAAGTTTTATATTAATAATGTAAGATATTTTATAATTTTAATAAATATCTCATATTTTTAAAATAATCATAAGTACTATTTTTTATGTAATTTTATTATAAAAATTAGTTGCTATAAATTAGACAATAAATTAATTTTAACAAATTAAACTATTAGATAATAAAAATAATTTGTATTTATATATAATTTTAAATAAAATTCTTAGATAAAAATTAATTGTTATAAATTAAAATTATTACTATTAGATAATTAAAATAAAATATAATTAATTATTATAAATTAAAAATAAAATTTAATTCATTTTATATGAAATTAGATAAAAAAAATTAGTTTTACATTTTAAAAATATTAGTATTTTGTATAAATTAGATAAATATTAGTTTTTATAAATTAATATTGTTATTAATTAATTTTTTAGATTTATTTTGGATAGATATAATTAGTATTTATGTTTGATTTTAATAAAAATTAGTTTCTATATAGAATTAGATTAAGAAAAATAATTTTTAACAAAAATTTAAGGCGAGGATAGACTTGTATTTTCCCATCTCCTTCCTTCTTTTAATATACTATAATTAAAACATAAATATGTAATTTTCTTATGATATTTATAAACATATTGTTTGCTTTTTTCCCTTAAAATTTTATATCTTATCACAAAAAATGAGATTTTTTTTATAATTATATACCTAGATAATATGAATATAAATTTTAGAATTATTTGTTAAGTCATTTACTAAAGATGAGTCATTAAACAACTTAAAAAAAGATATTATTAA
This sequence comes from Dalechampia spathulata, assembly GCA_948192965.1. NCBI lineage: Eukaryota > Viridiplantae > Streptophyta > Magnoliopsida > Malpighiales > Euphorbiaceae > Dalechampia > Dalechampia spathulata. The sequence goes on along the minus strand of CANYBF011282727.1, from coordinate 15,365 downwards.
TTTGTTTAAAAAATATTTCATTCTATTTCTAATTAAGTTAAAAAAGGTATTAATTTGAGTCATTATAAATTCATTATAATTAGTTGTGTTAAATCACCTTATAAATAATTATGTTATTTAAAATTTAATATATATGTCAATGTATCTAGATATCTATTAAGCTTATGTAAATTTTGGTTTCAACTGAAAACTTGAATTGAATTATTTGTCACATCCACCATCACACACATGTATAGTTTCTATATTATGCTTGTACATGAAGTAATTAGTGATATAATTATCATTTTATGTGTTATTAACATGATTTGTGTGTGTTTGTATGTTATGAGGATGTAAGTTATACTAATGAACTCCATAATAACTAAATGTATTAAATGAGTAAGAATCTAAAATTTGCATATTGGTTACTTAATCATTTGAAAAAGTACTTCTAAAATAATATAGTGATCAAACTATTTAATTAATGTGTGTGATGAGGGGAAAATAATGGGATGATAAGAAATACATAAAAGAAATAAATGAGTATTTGTATAAAAGATTATTATCATTGAATTTTTATTCATCTTATGGCTAGTGTTAAAAGATCAAATTTAATAAAAAAGAAGAACAAGGAAAAAACATGAGAAAGGGAAGTTTGTGAGTGTAAGAAATAGAGCTAAGAAACTAGAGAGAGAAAAAAGGAAGAAACTTCTATAAGGAAGTGAAGAAGTGATTCCAAGCTAGCAAACCTTAATAAAACACTAAAGAAAGGTGATTTATGGTGGAAATAAGAGGTTAGAGGAAGATTCAAGCCTAGAAAAGAGTGAATCACTTTGTTAGAGTTTGAAGAGGGTAAGTGCATATTTGATGTAAATGATGAGTTTTTATGCTTGTTTATCTTGTTATGTTTGTTGCATGAGTATGGTGTTATGAGAAGGTTGAAATCTTAAACTTATATGAATGTCAGAGTTCATCTTCTTCATGGTTCTTAAATGGATGAACTTGAAAGGAAGTTTAGAAGTTGTGTGGTAGGTGTAGGATTATATTGAATTATGTTTTGATGGATGTTGGAACTTTAATTTGTTTTAGATTGATGTTATTTGTAAGTTTATGAGGTTTTTCTTAATGATGTTTGAGCCATGGGATCATGTCAATGGAGCTTAGGACTACATTAATGGTGATTAAGTGTTTGAAAGGAGAGGAAAAGTGGGAGTTTTGGAAGGGGACAATAATCTACATTACTAGTGTAGACCCTAAATGATTGGTGTAGTCCTTTGGAAGTCATTTTTAACCAAGTATTATGAGGGGTAGTGTTCTACACAACTCGTGTTGGCCCTTGGATCTTTTTGGAAGTTAGCTTTTGAAGGGGAAATTTGGTACATGACTTGTGGAGAGCTCAAAAGTGGATAAAACATGTAATTAAACTTGGTTTATGAACTAGAGTGCTAAAAGGAAACTTACTAAACCATTTTTTAAATATAAAATTGTGATTTAAGAGTGTAAAAGAGGTTATAATATGAATTACACAAGCTAAGTATTAAAAAACTATATATTAATAAGAATGAGGTTAGGAATGATGAATCATTATGAATGCATGGCGAATGTTGAATGTTGCTTTACATGATGAATTCATGGTGAGCTTATGCATATGATATGAATGATGGATCATTATGAAATGTAATGGGAAGTAATGAACTAGTCATATGTGGTTGTGTTCATGATTGATGCAATGCATGGAATAACTTGTGTATATGCTTTGAATAGTGTATGGTAAATTAAAAATGTATGGATATTTTATTTAGATAATGACAAGGGAAAAACTACAACATGTACACCTATAAAGGACTAAGATATGCATCATAATAAGTTAATGTTTAATAGTAGTGTTTAATAAATATCTCATATTTTTAAAAAATTACAAATAATATTTTTATTTATATAATTTTATTATAAAAATTACAAATTAAAATTATTATTATTAGATATAAAATAAAATTAGGTCTTATAAATTATATTTTTACAAATTTAATATAATTAATATTTTCTAAACTTTAATAATTTAGATAATCAGATTATATAAATACTAAACAATCATAGGATTCCGATTGAAAAAGTTAAATCATATATTAATAATATGTAATATATTATAATTTTAATAAATACCTTATATTTTTAAAAATAAACATAAGTATTATTTTCCTTCATATATTTTTATTATAGAAATCAGTTGTCACAAATTAAAATTATTACTATTAAATTATTAAAATAAAATAAAATTAGTATTAATAAATTTATATTATTTAATAAACTTTTATTTTTTAAAATCTAATTATTTATAATAAAAATGATTCATACTTACATTTAATTTTAAATAGAATTCTTAGATAGAAATTAGTTATCATAAATTAAAATTATTACTATTAGATAATTAAAATTAGTTTTAATAAATTTAAAAGAATAGTAAAATCATCATTTCACTTGTTTCTTTTCCCTCTTATAATATCAATTAATAATGTGAGATATTTTATAACTTTAATAAATATTTTATAAAATATAAAATAATTATTAATTAATAAATATAAATTAAATTAGTAGTATTTATCTTTGAATAAAATTTATTTAGGTAAAAAATTAGATAATATAATATAAATTATAAAATAATTAATAATTAATAAATACAAATAAAATTAGTAGTATTTATCTTTGAATAAAATTTATTTAGATAAAAATTAGATAATGTAATATAAAATATAAAATAATTAGTAATTAAAAAATATAAATAAAATTAACAGTATTTATCTTTGAATAAAATTTATTTAAATAAAAATAATATAAAATAATATAAAAAAATTAATATTTAACATATAAAATCTTTTAGAAAATAATAAAATTTAGAAGGAATGATAAAATTATCTTTTTTAATATCCCATTCCGGATATATGAATATTATTTATTTTTATAATATAAAATCTAAATATAATTATACTTATTTGATTTGATTTTAATGTTGAATAAGTTTTAATTAATTCACTATTTTAAATCATATTAATTTTATTTACAATTTCTCATTAGGATATTTAATATAATATAATAAGTTAAATTTATTATAATTCTTTGAATTTTTATTAATTATTTTCGATAATAATTTAAAATTTTTAGTCCTACACATATAACTAGAAATATTTTAAACAAATATATATATATAAAATAAAATAAAATAATAAGTTGAAGATAAATCCAATTTGTTATGTTTTCCAAAGCATGGAGATTATTAGGATTGTTGTTTTGGTTTATTTATTTATTTTTATAATTAATCATATAATTCCAACATCAAAACTGCCAAAGAAGAAAACTTTAAAAATGAGTTAAAAGGGTCAGAAGAAGGCATCAAATGGGTTCAAGATTCTCATTAAACTTCCGTATCAAGACATTTTCTTACCATCCAAACACGACAAATTCAGCATCTTTGTTAAACTCACCCTCTCCTATGCTCTTTTCATTTCCCAACTTACGTTATAATATCTCACAATCTCACTTGGGAGTGTCGGAAACTGAGAAATGAGCTCTACATTATCAGCTGCAGGCTCCAAGCTCTGCATGAAATCTGTTAACAATGGCAGTTTCCTGAACTCATCCCAACCCATTCTTAAAATAACAGCAAACTCTCAAGTCATTGTACCTCCAAAACAATCCAAAACAAGCCGGTTAGCTCTTGATGCTGATCATCTTCTTCATACGCGAGAAATCATCGACAGGCAATCTCAAGCTGATCACTACTTCTCCTCGTCGTCGTCTCCATCATCATCAGCCCACCAACATCCTTGTACAATTCCACAATTCCATCCTTCTTTTCTTGAAGAAGCTTTTCAGAGATGCAAGTACATTTGTGCTGAATATGCCAAGACTTTCTATCTAGGTTGGTTTTCTTTTTCCTCTTTAATTCTCCCTTTTCCAATTGTTTCGTCGAATAATTTACCAGGCCATTAAAGGGTTTTTCTTTGCTATATTTTCGGTTCTGAAGAGTTAATGGAGTAAGGATTTGATGGTGGTTTGATGTGATGACGCAGGAACTTTGCTAATGACAGAGGAGAGACAGAAAGCCATATGGGCAATTTATGGTAAGTGGTGATCAATGTGATTTGTATATTCCATAGTCATTGATTTATTTTGTTTTTTTTTTTTTTTTTATTTAATATTATTTTGATTTATATAATTCATTATTATTTTTTTAAGATTAATGACAATTTAAATGTAAAAAAGAATGTTTTTTAAATTAATATTAACAAAATGTATAATTTAAAATATTCAAAATATATTTATTTATATCTTTAAAAATAATTTTTTAAATTTCATATTTTTAAGAAAAAAACCTATTTTCATAATTTTTGAAAAATGTTTATATATTTTTAGAAAAAATGCTAATATAAAAGAAGGATTACAAGTGACTGTTTCTGCATTATTATATATATGCACCCACATGCATCCACACTTGATGACATGAGCAAGACTATGAAATATGGGGAGAATTGAACTCATGACATCTCTCATACATGAATTATTACAAACTCCTGAACTAATAGAGAAGGGAAGAATTGGGATTCATCCTTGTATTTCTCCAAACAATAGAAAATGAAAGTGACAGATAAATCTATGATCAGTAACTAGGGCCTGATGCACAAAATATCAATGGCACGCCCTATATAGGAATAGCTTCATGGCTTTTACAGGGAAACATATTTAGGAACAATGATCTAACAAGCAGATTCTCATCATTTCGGTAGTGAGAATGAGTTTTATGGCCATTGGTTTGTGTCTTTCTGCATAGTCGATCTCAGTAACGATCCATTGGTTAGGAAAAGCTCATGCCCGTAACAAAAAGGTGAAGACGTACTTGTCAAATCTTCTTTTTTTTTTTTTTCTCTCGTGCAGTTTGGTGTAGGAGAACAGATGAACTTGTGGATGGACCCAATGCAAGCTACATGAGCTCATGTGTTCTTGACAGATGGGAAGAAAGGTTGCAGGATATCTTCGATGGACGACCGTACGACATGCTTGATGCCGCTCTTACTGATACTGTTTTCAAATTCCCTCTAGACATCAAGGTTGCTAAGCTTAGATGCTGCTTTTTGCTAGTGGAATTCTAGTCTCAAGTCAACCTTTTCTTTTCTTTTTCATACAATTGGCTTACGGAGTTTTTTCTTTTCTCCTATATGATGGCAGCCTTTCAGGGACATGATTGAGGGTATGAGAATGGACACGAAGAAATGTCGGTACGAGAATTTTCAGGAGCTGTATCGTTACTGCTACTATGTTGCCGGAACTGTTGGCCTGATGAGTGTTCCTGTTATGGGAATAGCACCAGAAGCTAGTGTTTCTGTTCAAACAATCTATAGTGCAGCTCTCAACCTGGGTATTGGAAATCAGCTCACTAACATTCTTAGAGATGTTGGGGAAGAGTAAGTATTCACCCCCCCTTCGTCTTTAGCATTGGTTTGCCAAAGAATATACGCTACAAGAAAACAACAAATTGCATTGTTTATTAATCTGTCAACATACATGAATTGATGGCCTTGATCAATATTTGTGAACTAATGGTTTCAAACTCAAAGCTTCTGATGACTCTACATACCATCAAAGGTTCAATATGTTAAGCAGCAATCATAAAGGTTTCGAGACTAATGTTAGTTTGATGCTTTTTTTTACTGGAATAGTGCAACGAGAGGAAGAGTTTATCTTCCACAGGATGAGCTAGCACAATTTGGACTAAGCGACAACGATATATTTAGTGGAAAGGTGAGTGATGGATGGAGACAGTTCATGAAGGAGCAAATCAAGAGAGCAAGATACCACTTCAACTTGGCTGAGGAAGGAGCCTCTCAGCTTGACAAGGCTAGCCGTTGGCCGGTATATGCATGCTTTCACCATCTCCTTCCATTTTAATTGAATAGTTATTCACATTCATTCCTAATCATTTTTTTTCTTGAAAGAGAATGCTCTTTGTTCAATGATAATAGGCTTACTTTCCCTTTTCATTTGTCTAGTTTTTTAATTTCCTATTATACCCTTGTTACCATAATTCTAATGTCATTCTCACCAGACAACATTGCATTTGCAGGTATGGTCATGCTTAATGTTGTACAGACAAATCTTAGATGCAATTGAGGACAATGACTATGATAACTTGACCAAGAGAGCTTATGTTGGAAAGACTACGAAGCTTCTCACATTACCCTTAGCCTACTCCAAAGCTCATTCCCGGCCAAGTTTGGTTCTTCAATAGCATAGCTTTGTGTTGTGAATTGAGGATAGGAATGTGTGAAAATAATACCACAAAAGAAAAGAAAAAAAAAAAATGAACAAGAAGTGAAACTAATGCAATACATGACTTGCACTACCATTGCTGTTTTATAGTCATGATTGTTGTTGCTTCAAGACTGTAAATTGAATGCAAAATCATATCAAACATGTTAATTATTTCAACCAAATCTAGAAATAACAAACCGATCCCAAATTCAAACCATTTTCTGCTTTCAAAGTACTATGCGCTTCATCGGCTCATAGTATTATGGTTTTATGATTTCTAATAAAAATGATCTTCGAGAGGAATAAATTTTGATCTTTTACAACTCCAAGTTCTTTTGGTTGACATGAAAATTTGTATTTTCTTTATATGTTTTGAGAGTTTTCCTTCTGTATAACATATACGAACATGCTCCGTGTTTCCTAGGATGTTCTATGCTAACTATAATCTTTCATTTCTTTACAGAAAGTGCATAAAAATGAATAACAATGTACTTACTGTTCATTCTCTTTTAAACCTGTGGACATTGGCCTAAATGCGGCTAGTACCACAGCAACTTTACATGCAAGAAACCCCATCGTTCCGACCAAGAGTTCTTTCGGCGTCAACACCATGGCAAGATCTCCAGAAGTATACTTTACAGCTACAGACGTCAATCCTATTGCCAATGCTAAGCCTAACACTGTCCCTCTAAACCCTCTCAACAGCTGATCAATTATGCCTGTATCTCTGGATTCAGATGGTGAAGATGGCAATCCATCGACAGACCTTTGTAGCAGCAACAAATATGAGAAACCAAAGATCCCACCAATGAAGAATGCAAAAGCTGAATTTTCACCAGCAGCGAAATTTGCTACTACTGTGCCAACAAATATTAGAGCAGCATCATAAGACAATAAGGATAACTTCAAATCTGCATACTCTTTCATGCTTGCCTCATTTGAAATCCTGCCAACAGATGTTGATGTAGATTCGGACGGGGTTTTGCCCAATAAGTTGTACAGGTCAACGGAAGGTAATTCAGAAACAAGAGTAGGTCTTAGCTCCAGTATAGATATGTCAGTTCCCTCTCCAAGCAAAATGTCATCAACTTGAGATTCATACTGAAAAGCAGTAAACTGAAAATTTTCTTGACCACTTTCTTGTAACGAAGTTCTGCTGGAACTAATGACTGTCAGGCTCACACCAGCCAATCTCCACTGACCTGGCATAGCAATGCAATACACAAACAGGAAAGAAAGTGCCCATCATTGCCACAATAAACAAACAAGTTGCATTTACGATAATACTATTTCAAAACTTATGTAGATTTAACAAGTGCAACTGCAGAAAGTAGTTGAAAATTTGCAGTCAAGCACATGTTCGTGAAAGGGCACAGGCAGTGACCATCCTCTACGATCTAGTGCAAACACTACATTTCCTCCAGATACAGTTGAATCACCTACATGTAGAAGAGACCGACCTGATTCAAGGCTAATCCACTGGGCTTCAATTTCATCTAGCTTTGGTCCCTTAAAAGTGAATTCATCAACAGAACCTCTTTGGAAATGAACTGGGTCACTCTCCCCCATGTCCGAAGTTTCTGCAGAAACGGACTTGGAAATAGCAGGAATCCTCTGCAATATACAGTCACCATTTCTGTCTATCAAGCATAAGAGTACTCCAGCATTCTGATCGTTCAGGTTTGATCCATATGCGTTACTTGTCTGTAGCTTAACGTTGAAAAGGGATTGAAATCTATCCGCATCAAAAGTTAGAAATTCCTTGGCTTGTGAGGGTTCCGTGCAAAATTTTGGTTCTGTGGCTTGTAACAGCCGCAAAGGCTTTGCATATCTATTGAAGTCTGAAACAGAAAGCTATCAGTAACTTAGTAATTACAAATTAGTAGCTACATCAATATAAAATACCTAAAAGGAAGCAGAAAATCATGGCAGTAACACCACAGTTTCAGCAGGATTTAAATGAATACCATAAGCAAAGCAAGGTTCTTGTTGTCCCATGTATGGATACAATCCAATATGGAACATAATGCAAAAGAACTAAATATGAAAGCACAAGTTAGTTATATATGAAAATGTACGAGAACACCATGAGCCAAGGCTGATATATATAAAAGACATGAACTTGTAAGGGTATTGCATTTACCCCTACCAGTCATTAATATGGCCCAGCAATACAATTAAGAATTTATGTGAGAAGAAAAATTCTATAAAAGCATGCTGTTGGTATCCTCACATTAAGGCCCTACCAAAGGACCGCTTCATCCAAAAATGACCAGAACCAGGTTAAACCGGCCTGGAACAGGAGGGGCTTGCGCGGTTCCGAATCCTTCATTTTGAAAGCCATCTTCGGTTCTATGTTGTTTCCGAACCAGAGAACTGACAGCTGAAGTTCTTTCTTTAAATTTTTTTATAGTTAAACGGAACCGGAACTGTGTTCAACTCGCTGGACTCAGTTTTTTGGAAGAGGAACCGTTAGTTTCAAAGCTGTGACCAGGCCTAGCGAGAATCTCTATGCTATAATATTATTGATGATGAAATGTTATGTAGCGGAATCCAAATCCTATGAACTTTTGAATCAGTTTCAAACTTAAACTAAGTAGTGAAAAGCATGCGAGTTCTATCATTTGAAAATAACCTGCCTTCAATAAATTTGAAACTAATCCAACAATAAAACAATATCAGTCATGAAATCAACAAACATATTACAGAGTTACGAATCCATTGGCGTCATATGATTTATCATGAGACAGATAGAAAATCATCATCGTGCAGGTATTATGTATGATGAGAATCCCTTGCCTTGGAGATGATAGTTTCTGTAATTGCTGACAACAGGAAAATGGAACTTTGTGCTTCTCTTGATAGGATTTGCTGACAGTGATTGGGATTTGGTTAGTCTATTGTTATTATGGATTACTGTAAAGAAATGGTGGCTTGAAGAAACCAGTGATTCCACTCCCATTTTTTCTCCTAAACAGAAAGGTCATTCACTGTTCCCGACTTATGGTCGGAACGTTAAGCTATTTTTTTTACAAATAAAAAATTTACCTGCTGACGCATCAGCGTTTGTAGTCCAACGGTTAGGATAATTGCCTTCCAAGCAATAGACCGGGGTTCGACTCCCGGCAAACGCAATTCAAAATTCTGTTTGACCTTTTTCGAGCAACTATGGGTTTATTTTTCTTGGTTGAAATTTGGAATTTCTATTTTCTAAGTAAAAGTTGTATTGAAATTATATTTATATTCTAGCAAGTGATTTGAATGCACAAAACACGACTGCAACTTAAATCATCATTCTAAAACGTGATTTCAGTTTTCAAGTATGGATGCTTGTAAAGGAATTTCAAGCACATGGCCACATGTTAGGAATATGATTCCTCACATAACTAAAATTAACATTTGCATAAGCCATTTTAGTTCCATCCTTTTCATGCATAGCACATGCATTTATGTATAAGATTATTAGATCTGACATCACTTATTTTAAAGGTGATTTTTTTGTAACTTTCACCTACTTTTAATCTTGGTACATACTTATTTCATGTAAATTTTAGTATGAATCAAATTTTCTCTTGGAAGGAAATTATCTTATAAAGTGTTTAACAAATTTTACTTAACTAATGATTTTCAAATTAATCTCTTTCTTTTTGCTACAATTTATAAATATTTTTTTTAATTATTAGTTCATGTATGATTTAGTTTTGAAATTTTTGATAACTTCTTGTAATATTTCATTTCATTTACTAATTTATCTTTATAACAATATTTCATGCAATATGATGATGTTGAACATTTGAAAATAAATTTCATTATCCATTAAATCTTCTAATATATAATGACAATTCTATTCATATTATCATGCAACCAAAGTGAACATTTCATATTGAACAAGCAAATATTTTATATGAGCAAGCAAATGAATTAGGCTTTTTACATCCTAAGTTATCATTTGGTTTGATGGAATTGGAATGAAGGAATTTAAATATTTCATGGATTTGTAAAACTCTATCGTTTGGGTGTTAAAAAATTGAAACAATCAATGGAATGTTGAATTCCCACATAGACATGAAATTTCTCATTTTGATAGAATTTGAATTACCACCTAGGAGGTGGGTTTTCCAAATTCTATCATTTTTTATTCATGTGGAAATGTGATTTTATAATCCACAAGAGTACCATCAAAATCCATGAATTTTATATTTTCAACAAAACAAAAAAATTTGAAATTCTATGGATTTTAAAAATCATGGATTTAAATTCCATGTAATGTTTGAATTTTATAGGATTTAGATTTCGTCAATCCAAATAACAAATCAATCCAGATATCACATTATAATTTCAATAACATAATAATAATTATTATTTTTCTAATGAACAAGGAAGGATAAAAATCATATATAAATTCAAATTAATAAGAATTATTTCATAATTAGATCTAATGATTTTATAAGAGATGGTAATATTATAAATTTTCAAAATTTTTCTAATGAACCAAATCAATATATATATGTTTTAGAAGCATTTATTACTTATATGACACATTTTAAATATTACATGATTTTAGCTTTTAACTTTAGTCTTTAGTGCATTAGTCTTCTACATTCTTCTTTTAATTTTTCATTCATTAATTTTCTATATACTTTTTATTTTCTTTAATAGAGGATGTTAATTAATTGTGTATTGAATTATGACATTTAATGTTTCTCTAATATTTATGTTTCATTCCTCATCTATACCCTATATATGATAGAATTATAATTTATCTTTTTATATTCCTTTTTTCCATTTAATGAAGACCTTTCATCTTCTATAGTTAATATTTTTAAATACTTGGATATTAAATTATAATTTTTCATGTTCTTCTTATGTTGATGTTTATAGTATAAATATAAGTAGATAATATAAATTGTTTATTCATCATTTGAAAATTGTTGGAATGAGAAAGTGAAGGAAAGAAAAGATACTTAAATATTTATCAATTAGTAATGTTAGAGCCTAGGTTTTGATGTATAAGTCATGTGTGAGTCAATTTGTAAGTTTTTAATAGTGTTTTTGTGTTGGTACGGGCGTACCAAATAGCTTGGTTGAGTGGTACAGGCATACGGCTGACCATACTTAGTTAGAACTGTTTGATTGAGCTTGGTACGGGCGTACCATTGAGTAGTATGGTCGTACGTGAGCTCGCAGGAAAATTGCTTATTAGGAAAATCGATTTGGTATAGGCGTACCAAAGATGGTACGACCGTACCACATTTCCCTCTCATTTTCCAACAATAAAATTTAAATCCATATGGGTGTACAATGACTGGTACGACCGTACGCGACTTTTAAGAAAGGTTTTTAATACTTTCTAACGGCTATTTTTAGATAGAACTTTCATATCTTTTGATCCTAACAACTACTTCTGCAGAGCATTTCATTCTATTGATCATTTATTATCAAGAACAAGTAAGTCTACTTGTATTTTATGCATTTCGCTATTGAAATCTCTCTTCTATTGTTTCCCCACTTGTGAAAGCTAGGGTTTGCTTTAGTGGGTTGGTGTGTGATTAATGCTTGGGCATTAATTTATATTTGAGAGATTGTAAGGTTGATTTTGTAAAGGTTTGAGTGTGAGTCTAGAAAACACTGGGTTTTGGATTCATTTGTGGAATCCTAATTGTAAATTGATTGAGATTTAATGGAACCCTAAGTCGAGACGTATGAGAAGTGGATATAGGCAAGAGTTTAGCCGAACCACTATAAACCGCATACGTGTTGCCTTCCGCAAAGGGATTTTCATTTGGTATTAGAGCATTGGTGCTCATTGTTAGAAGAAGTAAAATTCTTGAGTCAAAGATCCTATGGTAACAAGTGAGAGTCAATCATTTACAAGACCCCCCTATTTTGATGGAACAGATTATCCTTACTGGAAGCACCGGATGGAAGTCTTCTTGGATAGCAATAGAATTGAATAATTTGACTTGATGGTAAAAGTACGTTCCTTCAACAGTTACAATTGATTGTGTTGTCTCTCTCAAGGATAGGGAAGAATGGACTAGAGAAGAATTAAAAGCAAACTTTCGAAACAAAAAATGATGAACATCCTATATTATGCTATAAGTCATGAGGAATATGGTCGAGTATCACATTGTGTCATGGTAAAGCAAGTGTGGACTGCCTTGGAGACTCATCATGAAGGAACCAATCACGTTCAAAATAAAAAGATGCAATTGTTGACATATCAATACGAGCTATTCACAATGAAGGCAAATGAGTCAATTTCTGAAATATACAATCGACTCATGGTGATCACAAATGGCCTAATGAAGCTTAGCAAGATGTATCAAAAGGAGGACATTAACAACAAAATCTTGTGGGTGCTGTCTAAGAAGGATTGGGAGGCTAGAGTGACATCCATTGAAGAAGCAAATGATTTATCCATTCTATCAACCGATGTGCTTCTTGGAAAGCTTCTCACATATGAGATTACCCTTAAGCAAGGGGTAGAGGAAGACAAGCAAAGAGGGATTGTACTTAAAGCCTCAAATGAAGAAGATATCTCTTCCACAAGCGAAGGGGACATCGATGATGAAGTGGCTCTTCTCTCCAAACGTGTCAAGAACTTCCTTATGAAGAAGAAGAAGTTTGAAAAGGATGGCAAGAAGCCATTCGAGCTAAGAAGGGACTTCAACCGAAAGGACAATCTACGAAGAAATCAAACCGTTTGTTATGAATGAAACAAGCCGAGACATATGAGGAATGAATACCCTCGCCTCAATAAACCATCCAAGCCTTTCAAAAAGAAGGCATTGAAGGCTACATGGGATGATGATAATGACTCAAATGAACAGATGTCCGGTGATGAAGGAGCAACCAACCTTTACTTCATGGCATTCTTGGATAATGAAGGAAACGATGAGGTAACCACATCATCTCAATCTTATTATAGTAATGATGAGCTTGATGATGATGATGATTATGGTGTATTAGAAGCATTGTTAGAAAATTATGAAAAACTAGCTAGGAAGCATCAAATACTTAAAAGTAAACATGCATCCATTACAAAAGAGAAAGATGTTTTACAAAATGAATTTGATTCTTGTAAAATAAAACTTGAAAGTCTTGAAAAGGAAAACAAATCTTTGAAAGATGAGAATGATAAGCTTTCAAAAGAAAAGGATTTATTAAAAGATAACTTGTCTAGATTTGAACAAGGTGAGGTTAAGATAGATACAATTTTAAAACACCAGAAACTTAGTGGTAATAAAGAGGGTCTAGATTCAATCAAAACTCCTCCTACACCTTTAAGGGTATGGTTTTTATTAAAGCTTCTACATCACAACAAAAACCAAATGATTTCAAAAAGAAACATGCTCATCCTAAGACTCATAGAGTGCATAGGCATGCTAATAAGGTGCATCATTATTCATGTTCTTGTTCACACAATCATAGTCATTCACATGCATCTAGAAAGAAACATGTGCGTAATCATTCTAAATTTAGAAATGTTGTATGTCACTATTACAATAAGAAGGGGCATGCTACTAGTAGATGCTTTATTAAAATAATGCATTGGAATGATGAAATAAATGTGTCTAACCCCCAAGGGCACAAATACATTTGGGTCCTTAAGAAGAAGTAAATGCATCTGTATTGACAGGTATGCTTGAGATCCAAGATTAATGAAAATAAATGGTATCTTAATAGTGGATGCTCAAGGCATATGACTTGGAATGCAAGTCTTTTCTCCCACCTTGAAAAATATTCAGGAGGTGATGTTACTTTTGGAGATAACGGTATAGGTAAAGTTGTTGGAATTGGTAAGACTGGTAGGAATTCCAACTTTTCTCTTAATAAAGTCTTGTTAGTTGACGGATTAATACACAACTTGCTTAGTATTAGTCAATTATGTGATAATGGCTTTAAGGTAGTTTTTGATCCTAAAGGTTGTTTTGTACATAGGATAAGTGATAATAAGCTAGTCTTTCAAGGAGAAAGAATAGAAAATATATACATGATTGATTTAGATTCTACTCCTAACAAGAATGTGAAGTGTCTTGTGTCTGTAAGTGAAGATTCTTGGTTGTGGCATAGAAGGCTTGGACATGCCAGTTTTGAAAGCACTAGAGATCTCAGGAAGAACGAGCATGTGGTAGGACTTCCAAAAATCAAATTTGCTAAGGATAAGGTATGTGAAGTGTGCTAAATAGAAAAATAGGTAAAATCTTCATTTAAAGCTAAAAACAAGGTAACTTCTACTAAACCTGTTCAATTGTTGCATGTGGATTTATTTGGTCCAACTAAGGTAGCTAGTTTATGTGGTATGCATTATGCACTTGTTATTGTTGATGATTACTCTAGATTTACTTATATACTTGTTATTGTTGATGATTACTCTAGATTTACTTGGGTTTCATTCTTAGCTCATAAAGATGATGTATTTAACGCTTTTCAAAATGTTACTAAAAGAATGCAAAATGAAAAAGGGTTACTATATTTCCTCTATTAGAAGTGACCATGGAAAAGAATTTTAAAATGAAAGTTTTAAATCTTTTTGTGAATCACTTAGAATTCATCATAACTTTTCATCTCCTAGAACTCCTCAACAAAATGGGGTAGTTGAAAGGAAAAACCAAACTCTTTGTGGCATGGCACGTACTATGCTTAATGAGTATCAATTACCTTCGTACTTTTAGGCCGAAGCGGTCAATACCACTTGCTATGTCACCAATCGAGTTCATTTGAGACCAATTTTAAATAAAACTCCTTATGAGCTATGAAATGGTAGAAAACCAAGAATTTCATACTTTATAGTATTTAGCTGCAAGTGCTATATTTTGAATACCAAGGATAACCATGAAAAATTTGATTCTAAAACAGATGAAGGTCTTTTCTTAGGTTATGCAACTTCTAGTAAATCATATAGGGTGTTTAACAAACATTCTTTAGTTGTTGAGGAATTAATGCATGTTGTTTTTGATAAAACTAACTCCCTTGGTCTAAGAAAGGACAATATTGATGATGATGTAGGAATCTTAATGGAACAAGGAGATGAGAAAGAACATCAACAAGACGTTATTCCCAAAGATGCTGAAAAAGTA
>CANYBF011282383.1:0-22928 GCA_948192965.1 Dalechampia spathulata | reverse complement strand
TTAATGGCTTTCTTTTCCCGGTTAAATAGTGCGCTGCTTCGATGAATGTTGGCGTTGGATACTTCAGCGACCCCGTTGGCCTTGAAGGACTCGCTCATTTTCTCGGTAATTACTAAATTCCCAAACTTCTTTTCTTTTTACTTTTTTTTTTCAATTAATTAACAATAATTCTTTTTCCGAAAGAAACAAAAACGCCGGTATGCTCCTTCCTTTGCACATTCTCAGTGCTTTAGATTAAAACAAATTGAAAATGGTTAACTAATGCACAATTAATTATTTTATTTATAAATGTAAATTTAGATGTAATATTGCAATTGCATCATTATTTTAATTATTAATAAAATTTATTTTATTATTAATAATTTTTTGATTTTTAAGATAATTAAATAAGAGTATAATATAGATTTAATATATTAATTATATTATTAAAATAATAATTCACATAATTTGATATAATTAAAAAATTTTATTTATCAATTTGTGATGGAAATAATATTTATCAACTTTGTTGAAACAAATAAATTAACATACTATTCTAAATGAAATTTATATTTGGGAAAAAATTTAACTATGTTGTAGAAAATTTATATTGGGTTTTAGAAAATCATTTTTGATTTTTTAAATATTTTTTATTAAAAATTTATTCAAAAATTATGTTCGAATAAATAAATAAATTTTTTAGGAAAGCAATTAGTAAAGTAATTTTAGAAAAAATAATAAGTAATTTTTTAATTAAAATTATTGTTTGAAAATATAGTTTTCAGAAGAGTAAGTGAATAAATATTTTTTAAAAAAAGTTTATAAACAGTAATTTTTTAAAAAATTAAAGAATCAATTAAAAATAATCTTTTTAAACTCTTAATAATAACGTAAACCGTATCCTAAATAGTTTGAAAATGATATATTTTAGTTGGGTGGTTGAACAGAATTTTGTTGGTCTAATTTAAAATTTTGAGAATTAAAACTATTTCGTTTCTGAATTCTTCTTCTTGGAAATTGTGTGATTTACTCGACTAATCTTTTTTCATATAAAAATAAGTTAAAACAAGATAAAAGGAAATTTGAACTAGGTAACAGTTAAAATCATACTAAGAGAATAGATACGAAAACACTATATTTTTTTTATTTTTTAATTTTAATTTAAAGATAAATATTATTTTTTAAATTTATATAAAGATAAATATTACTTTTTAAAATTTATTAAAAATGAATATAAAAATTAATCTAATAAATATAAATAATAAAATAAATTTTATTTAATGTAAATTAGTGTACATAATAAATTTATTAATAATAATTAGAAAATAATAGTAATTAGTAGATATTAAAAAAGACAGTTTTATCTTTCTCTTGAATTTTATTATTTTTAAAAATATTTAATTTATTAGATATTAATTATTTTATTTTATTTTATTTTTATCTAAACAAATTTTATTTAAAGATAAATACTGTTAATTTTATTTATATTTATTAATTATTTTTATATTATATTACCTAATATTTATCTAAATAAATTTTATTTAAAGATAAATACTCTTAATTTTATTTATATTTATTAATTATTAATTATTTTATAATTTATATTATATTATATTATCTAGTATTTATATAATTTGATTATCAAAATTATTAAAATTAGAAAATACTAATTATATTAAATTTATAATAGATAATTTATAAAAATTAATGTTATTTTATTTTAATTATCTTATAGTAATAATTTTAATTTATAATAACTAATTTTTATAATAAAATTATATAAATAAAACATATTATTTATGATTTTTTTTCAAAAATAAAGTTTAAAATACAAGTTTACCTTCTCCTTTTCTTTCAATTTTAATTCAAAAATAAATATTATTTTTTAAAATTTATATAAAGATAAATATTACTTTTTAAAATTTATCAAAAATAAATAAAAAAATTAATCTAAAAAATATAAATAATAAAATAAATTTTTTTATATAAATTAGTATATAAAATAAATTTATTAATTGTAATTAGTAAATATTGAAAAAAATAGTTTTACCCTTCACTTAAATTTTATTATTTTTTAAATTATTTGATTTGTTAGTTATTAGTTATTTTATATTTTTTTAAAAATTAAAGAATCAATTAAAAATAATCTTTTTAAACTCTTAATAATAACGTAAACCGTATCCTAAATAGTTTGAAAATGATATATTTTAGTTGGGTGGTTGAACAGAATTTTGTTGGCCTAATTTAAAATTTTGAGAATTAAAACTATTTCGTTTCCGAATTCTTCTTCTTGGAAATTGTGTGATTTACTCGACTAATCTTTTTTCATATAAAAAATAAGTTAAAACAAGATAAAAGGAAATTTGAACTAGGTAACAGTTAAAATCATACTAAGAGAAAGAGATATGAAAATATAAATCTATATTCTTTTTACTTTTTAATTTTAATTTAAAAATAAATGTTATTTTTTAAAATTTATATTAAAATAAATATTATTTTTAAAATTTATAAAAAATAAATATAAAAATTAATCTAACAAGTATAAATAATAAAAAAATTTATTTAATATATAATAGTGTACAAAATAAATTTATTAGTAGTAATTAGTAAATATTGAAAAAAAAACACTTTTATTTTTCCCTTAAATTTTATTATTTTTAAAATATTTAATTTATTTGATACTAATTATTTTATATTTATATTATTTTATTTTATTTTTAGCTAATCAAATTTTAATCAAAGATAACTATTATTAATTTTATTTATATTTATTAATTATTTTTGTATTATATTACCAAATATTTATCTAAATAAATTTTATTTAAAGATAAATATTATTAATTTTATTTATATTTGTTAATTATTTATTATTTTATAATTTATATTATATTATCTAGTTTTTTACTTAGATAAATTTTATTCAAAGATAATCAGTACTAATTTGATTTATATTTATTAATTAATAATTATTTTATATTTTAGTAGATATTTATTAAAGTTACAAAATATTTAATATTATTAAAATATAAATTAATATTTTCAAACTTATATCTATGATAAATTATAACTCATATAATTGAATCAAGTTCATAAACGAAAACATGGAATATAAAAAACAAAATGCGAAGCAAGAAAATTCATCATGAACCTCAACAAATAGGATAGCACACACATAGAAAAGATTTCAATGGTTAATTTATCATAATTAATTATAAATTTAATTATCAAAAAATGGTTTTGATAACATTAAGAAAAATGATTT
Source organism: Dalechampia spathulata (assembly GCA_948192965.1). NCBI lineage: Eukaryota > Viridiplantae > Streptophyta > Magnoliopsida > Malpighiales > Euphorbiaceae > Dalechampia > Dalechampia spathulata. The sequence continues at coordinate 19,687 of CANYBF011282383.1, read as the reverse complement.
TGCTGTTCATAAACAGTTATTAAAAATTAATATTAATTCAGTAAAAAAAATAATTAAGAAAAATGAAATAATGATTTTTTCTAGGAATAATCATGGAATTGACGGATTTTGCTTTATGTTAAGTGCTTTCTGAAATTTTACAAAAATAATGAATTTTTACTTCAAATTTGCTTGAAGTAAACCTTTTTACAACTTAAACTAAATATATGTTAAACCTTTAAACAACTATTTTTACTAATTTTTTCAAAAAATCTGTTATTTTTTAAAATTCTTTAAAAATTTTTATCATTTTACATAGATTTAAAAAAATCTCTTTTTTATTATTAAAATAAATTTAAATGATTTTTCATAATTTATTTTGAATGACTTTTCATACACATGTTTTAATTAGTAAAATCATCAATGAATTATTTATTAAAAACATTTAACATAAATAAAATTAAATAATAATTATTAAAATGAGTTCAAATGATTTATTTTCAAGTTTTTTTTCATGTGCATTTTTATTATTTATTAAAAATAGTTTCTATAAACAATATTAAATAATGAATGGTTAAAAATTGAGATAATTCAAAAACTTAACTTCATTTCGACTTCAATAATGTATAGAGGTTTCTTCGAAATATAGGACCAATGGAAGTTACGAAGGTACCAACCTGAAAAGGGTAATCATTTTAACATGTAATAACTTAATTATTTTTCATTATTTTCCTGAAAACATTGATTGTTATTGGCTTTCTAAATTACGTAAAAATCAATACCTTTTTTTCTAATTTCATCTTCAGATTAAAAAATAGTTAAACATTTCATCGATTTTCATAAAATTATTCCATCTCTTCTCCTAAACGATAACATTCACATCATGAAAAACAAGTCATATAATTTGAAAATATGCAGAGATATAGATTCCTTTAATGCACATAATGCATTTTTTTTTTTGAAAACAACGAACAACAAACAATTTATATCTACACATCATATAAATTCAACTTTGTTAATCCTTTTGTGGTTTATTGCAAGTAACAATGGCTTTTAAAAGTATCAGTGCAATTTTCGGTTTCATTCAAATCCAATCTCAGTATTTTATCAGCATCCTGTGAAGGTTTGAACAAAGTTTGGAAACAGAGTTTAAGAACCCAGAGTTTATTTCTGTTTTTAACTAGTTATTAGTTAAAACAGTTGTCAACATACAACACAGCCTAAGGAAAACTTTTGCAGGAACACTTTCTAACATTCAATAAGGCTTTGTTTGTTCTATGGAATGTTGAATAGTTATTTTAATTTTGGTTTGATTTTTATGTGTCTGGTACACTTGTTTGATAACGGCTTGGTTTAAGTTCTCGATTTTGACCAAAACTTTGGATATGGACTTGTTGCTTCAGAAAACAGCTGTTCTACAAATTTGTGTAGATAATTAGTTATTTTAGAGTGCATATACTAGTTACTTCATCATGTCTTGCGTTGTTCTGTGGATCTAACAGTAGTCAACAGTTATTTGGCAACATTCTAATACATAAATATGTGTTTTGATTGTTGCATTCAACATTGTTTTGCAGAACACATGCTGTTTTATGCTAGTGAGAAATATCCAGAGGAGGGTAGTTATTCGAAGTACATTACAGAGGTACTTACCATATATGTACACCCTCATTTAGATATATGCATACATGTTGGTATTACTATATGGACTATATATTCTGCAATCTATTTGCTAATATATGCTTTTAATATGAACTTTACATGGTCAACTGCCTATTTTAGCCCTTACACTATTTATACTAACAGATATGAAATAATGTTTAATTATAGTTTGACAAACTATAATTTTGAAAGTAAAAATGGAACAAAATGATTTAGTTTTTCTTGCTTTGGAAGCCTTGTAATTGCGGTCAAACATAAAAGTTGGTAGCGAAAACAAGTGTTCAAGGTTTACATCATACAATATGTAGATAAAATGCTACATAAGAGGAGCGAATCATGTAAGCTTCTTGTGTATATTCGGATGTTAACTAAACTACATTTATAATTATATTTTCTTGTGATATAGCATGGAGGCAGAAGCAATGCTTATACAACTTTTGAGCACACCAACTACCATTTTGACGTGAATACTGATTCTTTTGAAGAGGCTTTAGACAGGTAAATCATAAATGTCTTGATTTGTTTTTCAAGCATTCTAGTTTCCATTAGCAGTTATCATGAAATTTTGCAAGCAAGGTTCTTTACTTTGATTACCATTCAGGTTTGCACAGTTCTTCACAAAACCACTGTTGTCGGCTGATGCAACCATGAGGGAAATTAAATCTGTCGACTCTGGTTGGCTTTCTATCCCCTTTCCATAACTATTGTTTCTTTTTTTCATTTTATCCTTTTAATGAAGTTACTAGTAACTTTTTATCTCTCCTCCCATATATAGAGAATCGGAAAAATAAATTGACTGATGGTTGGAGGATCAACCAGGTACCACTACTTCTTTCCTTGTTAACGACAATATGGCCGCAGTTTTCATAAGGATATAGCAATTCAGTTCACTTGAACTTAATCTTGTTTTCAACATGTTGGAGAATCCCACAATTTATGGTATGGTACATAAGTGGAGTAGATTGGTATTTAGTATAAGTTAATTGATTTTATGCAAAATAAATGCCAATGAATTATTGTAAGTTTGACGGTACTCTCCTCTCCTCGACTAATGAAATTTCTATGCAACATAATTAGAATTCATCATGTTGATCATTTCTTTCCGGTTTAGCTCTACCCACTCGTTTCATCTTAACTCAAACTCATTCTTAAGTTTGGAATTAATTCTTTTATTCTCTTCCACTTCCATCCACGACTTTCTTTTTCTAATTTTTTAATTTTTTATCTATGTATTATTCTGCTTTTGTTTCATTGATATTCTGCACCCAGTTTATTTATGGGTTTATTTTCGTTGCCTAACTAAACTAACTAACTATATTTTGAGGTCATCTTTTCTTAACTCATACTATTGCTAAACCGTCTCCTCCATCTTCTGATGGGTGTGAACATTTCCTGGCTAGTACCTTATTGTGTTATTTCCTTCCTCCATATTAGTTGTTATGCTCATCCTATGAAGTCTGATAAAAGAGGAAGAAAGTAGAAAAAGAACATGAAACTTATTCCCATAAATGAAGTTTCTCAAAATGCTTACTTGAAGTTGAAAAAAGTCTTTTGCATAAAATAGTTCTTTTGTTATTTCTCAAAACAGTTTTATGGTGTTTTCCATTAACCATAAAGAAATTGGTCCAGGCAGAAAGTGATCTTGGGCTACTATGGGGTGAGGAAGGGATGTGCAATGTGCCAAGTAGGAATCTAATTAACCTATATTCCACTTAACCTATAACCTATATTCCACTTAAACTTCACATCTTTTTCATGTGGGGTTTACCCTTGGAAAACCATCATTGTCACATGAACGTACAAGTTATGCAAAATAACAGATATTTAAATACTACATCCAGTATCAAATTATCAAACACCTAAAAAGGCTGTTGTATCTCACTCATCTTTGTTCATATTGTTCATTTTGGTTCAATTTCGTAACACATTGCCAATGCACTAGGATATCATTAATATTTTATCATGGTGCCAAAGCTTACCTTTATTTTTTCATCGGATAGATCGTTTTCTTGCAGTCCAAATTTTAGACTTAAAATGTTTCATTTAGTTGTATGAGAAATAATATTGGCTTCTGTTGTCTTTTCACTTTCCATCATGAAGAAGCTATTTTGTGTTGCTACTCATCACATTGATCTACTAATAGAAGGAATTCTTGTGCACCTATTTTTCATGCTTTTATGAATAAAAATCTTTTTTTCTTCTTTTTTCACATTATGCAGCTTCAGAAACATCTCAGTGATGAGTATCACCCATATCATAAATTCAGCACAGGTCAGCTATTACATGTACTTGACTATAAAGCATTTTTAGAAGCTGCATAATGTTCTGAACAGCGTTTTCTAGTAGGATTTGTGAAATATAACGAGAAATCTATATGGTTAAGATCCGCCAGTTTGAGATTGAAGATTGATCAAGTTGAATCGCTATAGTTAGGAAGTTGAAGATATGATTGCTCGATGATTGAGTTGTTCTAAAAGAAGTAGTGTAGAATTTATTGATTTGCATATTTGATATACTTGTAAATTGTGTGGCATATATTGGAAAAAAGTTTCTTAAGTTTCCTCAAGCCTAATAAGGCACTAGTTGTTTCTACTTCAAGGAACCAGATGAATGAAGCCGAAGTTAAATACATTGGTCAAGAGATTTAGACCAAGCTTAATCTCACGAAATTGCAAAGAGTTAACTACTAGCCTTTTTCAATGCACAGGTAATTGGGACTCTTTGGAAGTTCAACCGAAAGCACAAGGGTTGGATACAAGAGAAGAGCTTATTAAATTCTATGAAGAAAATTATTCTGCCAACATAATGCATTTGGTGATATATGCGAAAGGTTAACAAATAAATTTTCATTTCGTAGATATAAATTGATTACTTCCATTCACAAATATGAGTAATTCTTGTGCTTTGGTGATCTCCAGAAAGTCTTGATGCAATTCAAAGTCTTGTTGAGGAAAAATTCCAAGAAATTCGAAGCAATGATAGAACTTGCATTGCTTTTTCTGGTCAGCCTTGCACATCGGAACACTTACAGGTACGATAGACTTTCTTTTACCTGTATTTTTTCCATGAATAAAATGTAAATGGTGAAAGGCATTGGACCTCTAAGAGAATGCTTTGCAGTTGTTAGCTCAAAACTGCATTTTTATTTCAGATATTGGTGAGAGTTGTTCCAATAGAACAAGGTCACAGATTGAGAATTGTATGGCCAGTAACTCCAAGTATTCTTCACTACAAGGAAGGGCCATGCAAGTATCTGGGTTATCTTATTGGCCATGAAGGAGAAGGATCATTGTTTTACGTTTTAAAAACATTGGGTGGGTTAGACTGCTAAACTCTTTGACACACGCCATATATATACTCTTTCTTCATCAAGTTTGTGATGCTTTTTGTCTTTTTAGGACCACATGCATTTAAATGTCTTGTTATTATTTGACATCCTTCATTTCAGAGTATATTCTTGTTTTGTTGACCTATTCAGAGTATAGTCTTGTTTTGTTGACCTATAACATAAATGTTTACTTTTCTTAATATTCCTATGGAATATACATCTTATGAAAAATAAAACTTAGAACCATGCACATGGAAAATGATTATCCATACATCCCACTCCAATTAACTTGTCGTTAATGCCTCCTTGAGTTGGGTTTACTATGTAACATGCTGTTTTTATACTTTTAATTTTAAATTACCATCTCATGGAGTTTGAGAGCATTTATTGTATTGAATTGTGAAATTACAGTCCCTCGCATCTGATCATGTTTTAAGTCTTGCCTTTATTCCTTAAAAATCTAAACAAGAAGTGGACTAAAATTTTCAATTAAGAAGTGGACTTTGGGGCTCTCCTATTGAATATTGTGGAATTGGCACACGAGGATCAATTTCAAAAGTAGCGAACGTTTTAACTTGAAGCATATAGGTGGAGGGTTATCTATATCATAAAATGACAACATGCTAAAGACGAGATATTTGAATGTGGCCTTAACATCCTCTCCTGACCATGAAGAGGATGTTCTTGCTATTTTACAGTAGAAATCAACTTGAGAAGTATGGATGGCCCTTGGTGGCTAACAAAATTGAATATGCCTTTTAAGATGCACGAGTATGTGAAAACACAATGAAGTGACCATATTAGCATGAGATCGTGTCTTCTTGTCAATCTACGTACTGAGGCTACTGTTTTAAGTATTCTGTGCAGTTAGTTTCTGCTTTGTTTACAAGAAACAATGTTGCAGGATGGGCTACAAGCTTGTTTGCTGGTGAAGAAGAATGGAATCAAGAGTTTTCTTTCTTTAAAGTGATAATTGATCTTACTGATGATGGTCATGGTCAGTTTATTCCATTTTCCGATTCAGTTATCTAATCTGCTAGTAATTTCAAGCCATAAATTTATGTAGCATTGAAAGTAAAAGGACTTGACTTTTAACGTGGTTTTTTTCTTGAGCAAAATCCCAACTAAAACTGAGGTTGATATGTTTTTGTACCAAAAATTACCTTCTCTCTTTCTTTTCTCTTTGCCATTATGCAGAACACATGCAAGACATGGTAGGGCTGCTATTCAGATATATTCACGTACTACAGCAGTCTGGTGTTCTTAAATGGATATTTGATGAGGTATGGACTTGAACTGTTGAAAGGTATTATTAGCTTGATTGTTTGGTTTGAGTTATTTGGAATGAAATACTTTATTTGGTGTGTAGAATGGAGAACAAAATGTGCACATATGAAATACCATGTAGTCCAAATGTCTCATTTTTGTGAGACTTATTTTATATATTTTATATCTTATTTATCCTTATTAAACTTATAAATACTTTAAACCAAATAATGTATTCTTAAGTATCTATATTTATCAAATGCATTTCAAAATATGCATATTTAATGAAATATACACATTTCAGAATTTTATAATTCAAAGGAGTCCTATATGTATATATTTAAAAATTTTAATGTAGTTTGTACCATTAGCATTATTGAACTGTAGAGAATCAACTACATTTTACGGCGCTAATTTGGAATTTTTTGTTCATGCTTAAATGCTGCTATCATGCTGATACTTCTTAACAAGAGAATCGGTGTTTCACACGCAATTGGTAAACGCTGGAAATTAAGTGGGAAATAAGAACATTTTGCATGATCTAGTGCAATATCTTACTTTCTACTTTTGCAATATAGTATTAATTTGAAAAACTGCAATTTATATGTTTATATTAAGTTTACATTTGAATTGTTATTCATTTTACATATATGAAGAAAGATAACGTATAATGTTTTTTATGAAGCTTATTGGTATTTGTGAGACTAAATTCCATTTTCAAGACAAATTCAATCCTCTCTATTATGCAATGCAAATTGCATCCAATATGAAGGTATACGTATGGATTTTTCAGTTTTCATGGAACATTTTGTGTTTTTTCATGACATTAAATGTGAAGGACATATGTTTTCATATCCAGTTTTATCCTCCAAAAGATTGGCTAGTGCAGTCCTCCATGCCTTCTGAATTCTGTCCAAGCAGCATCCAATCGGTAATGGACCAGCTTTCTACAGAAAATGTGCGGTAAGATTATTAAATGGACCTAGAAGATATTATTAGTTTAACAAGGATTAAGAATTTTACATGTCTACAATCTTTGCCGGTGCTATTGACATGTGTGCTGCGAAAGACCGCATTTCATCATGTTTGGCTTGTTTCCAGGGAGGTTAGAGCCTTGGCTTGTATAAATAGTTTTTGTTCCAGATATTCTTTGAAAACACAAAATAAATCAATAATAACATTGCAAAAGCAAAACAACATTCTGTTTTATTAATAGCATTGGAGTAGTAAACGTCAGGGGGATCAAAAGATTGCAATCTTCTAGATTCTAATCTATGCGCCTTTGCATTTTTGTTCCTACTGCTTCGTTTAGCAGATGGTACCTTCCTTGCATTTTTGTTAATAATTCCATTTCTTTTTCTTTACTTCGCATTTCTTGATGAAGGAAATGAAGTTTGTTCAATCGTCTCCTCAGCCACTATAGTTGGGATTGGCAGTAAGATCTACGATCACTTGCCTTTTGTTGTTAAACTTGAATTGTCGCTTGGTATGGCAATAAACTATTCACCCAAGTGTATGTAGGGTCTTTCTAAATTTTTTTAGGTGCACTTGTCTACTTGATATATATATACATATATATATATATATATATAATTTTAGTTACCTCTTCTCCATGTGGTACTACATGCCATGAATTGAGCAAATTAAGAGGATAAATAATTCACATTATCTTTCCTTGTAAGATATTCTGCATGTTGCAATTTCATGTGGAATGATATATTTTAAGAGCGCCCTTGATTTTTGTTCTCCGAGACATATCTCCATTAACAATATGTCTGTCCTACAGAATCTTTTGGGAGTCGAAGAAATTTGAAGGGCAAACTGACATGGTGGAGCCATGGTATAAAACTGCATATAACATTGACAAAATTACTGACTCCATACTTAAGGTTTGTTTGTGGTTGCTTGTGTTCAAATTTTCTCAATTAATGATAAGTGCAAAATGAGGTAGATGCACGTTTTAGTTTTTATTTCCCTTGTTTCTTTTACTTAAAAAGTTGTATTACTTTCCCTAAACAGATATTCTATTACAAGAATTTGATGATTTTGTTGGAAGTTTTGATTTAATTTCAGGAATGGATGTCATCAGCTCCTAACCTAAATCTACATCTACCTGCACCTAATCTGTTCATCCCTACCGACTTATCAATAAAGGATGTACAAGGAAAGGTTTGGTGCAATATCATAATCTGATCTTCTGAACTTTGTTATTTCTGTATTCTAATATGGTCGAAATATAAAGCAGGTCAAATTTCCAGTGCTCTTAAGAAAGTCACTGCATTCATCCTTGTGGTACAAGCCGGATACTAGGTTCTTTACACCCAAGGCATTTGTGAAGATAGATTTCCATTGTCCCCATGCTAAGAGCTCTCCCGAGGCTTCCGTTCTCACCAGCCTCTTTACTCAGTTGTTGAAGGATTACTTGAATGATTATGGTAAGCAAACTGAATTATTTGAGTTTAGTTATTTGCATTCTTGTTTTGACTTTCTCCTTTTCCAGTAGCATTGATCATATATGACAGGAAACAACAGAACATTAAGTTTATATATAATCTTGCTTTTCCTTTACTAACAGTGGCTTCTCTGTACTTCGTTGATATTTCTGCTTTGGTATTTAATTTCTTTGCTAATACTGAACATGTGCTACATATTTCAGCTTACTATGCACGTGTTGCTGGTCTACATTATCAAATTAAAATGGTAGATAGTGGTTTTCAGGTACTTACAATTCAACAATTACAAGTTTTTTCTTTGTCAATTTTTTTCCTTCAAGAAGAAGTGATTGTTGTCGAATAGTTGTCTGAAGGTTTTTTTTTTTATTTGTACCGGATATTAATGGAGCTGCATGATTTAGGAGACGTTTAAATTTATTTGCCGTTGTAGGTAACTGTGGCTGGTTACAATCATAAACAGAGGAAGTTGCTTGAAACTGTCATCGAGAAAATCTCAAAATTTACTGTAAATGCTGACAGGTTTGCTGTGGTTAAGGTACTATCAACTTCTGTGCACTAGCATTTCAGCATTTGTTTGCGGAACTGCAAACTGGAGAAAGAAGATTTCATATCCAAACTTTGAAACTAAGATTTAGTTGAGTGGACTTATATTTTTGTTACTATTGTGGTGACGTATAGGTGAGTTCTAGTAAAATCCTTTTTGCAACAAACTGTTAAAGACTGCATACAAATTTGTCCACCTTCCTCTTTCTGCAATAACATGTTTACACTTCGAGTCGAATCGATGTAAAGGTTGATTTTGTAACAGTGTCATTACTTGAGGATCGGTGCTATGCATCCACAAATTAGTCATGTGATATGGATAAAATTGCTGAAAGTCAACTGGCTCAAGAAGGAAGCACTGCCAATTTGGTTTGAATCGTGGAATTTTCTCAAGCTTGCACCGACATTATATGCCAAAATGCAAAATGTCATGAGACTAGAAACCTTTTCAGCAAGGAAATAGAACAGCAGGCAGTCACTGTCACTTTTAGTTTTTGTCTAGAAGCATATTCATTAATACGAACAGATTTGGAAATTTGAATAAGCATCTCAAGCGGTACATAAAATTTGTTGTGGTGGTCTGATTCTCATTTCATATCAGGAAACATTAACTAAGAAGTACGAAAATATCAAGTTTGAACAACCCAATCAGCAAGCTAAATACTACTGCTCGTTACTACTACAAGATCAAAAATGGCCTTGGATGGAAAAGCTAGAGATTCTTCCTCACCTTGAGGCGGAAGATCTTGCGAAGTTTGCTCCCATGATGCTTTCAAGGGCATTCCTAGAGTGCTATGTAGCAGGTCCTTAGTCTTCACTACTTCTTTTGCAAGTTATAGGATTTCATGCAGGATTTGTAATTTATCAATCAACTGATGTTATTTAATTTCAGGTAATGTTGAATGCAACGAGGCTGAGTCAATAATTCAATATGTTGAAGATGTTTTCTTCAAGGGTCCAAACCCTATATGCCAACCTTTATCCCCATCACAACATTTGACTAATAGAGTTGTCAAGCTTGAAAAGGGTACAAGCCATTTCTACCCTATAAAAGGCTTAAATCCAAGTAATGAGAACTCTGCTTTAGTGCATTATATTCAGGTAATTATACTAATTAATCTTTTTGATTATTTTTAGGGCAATTCTAACAAATAGCAATTTGGGGTAATTTGTTTTAGTAAAAAATTAATCTCACTGTTATTTTCTTAAATAAGAATCGTCAAAATTGCTATTTAGAATTGTCAAATTTAGGAGGGGTGTTTTGAAATTTTGTCATAAATTTTATATGTTTCAAATATCTATCAATCTTGGTCAATAAAAATCACACTATTTCCAAAATACCCTTCTAATTCCCACTTCATTTAAATAAATTTAAAAGGATAATATTGCATAATAAAAATGACAAAAGTTTAAATGAAAAGTCAAACTCGCATGAATTTAAAAGTGATAGACAAAGAGTGACATTGGATGCAATTTTTGTTTAGTTATTGCTCTATTTTTTGTTAGAGTCCATGAGGAGAATTGCATTAATTTGGACCATAATTTGTTCTTTCGGTTGATAGACTCACATGTCATTAATGGTCTAACTCATGTTTGTTGGTTTGCAAATCAATTGATATACATTTTCTATTCGTCACTTTTAATTCTTGAGGATCACACTCTGCAACGCTTTTGAATTATTTTGGCAAAAGGAGAAATTCTCGGTTGTATTTCATGAATATAACTCAGTACATCCTGCATGTGTTTGTCTCAAACTGTCGTATTCTTAAATGCTTCATTAGCATCCGGCAAGCACTCAATAATAGATTTCTGTTATTTTTTCTTTTTCAATATTTCAATCACTATTTTTGTGCTTCTTTCCTTCATTCAAGCCATTTCTCTTTAGTTTCTCTCATTTTTCATGCTGCGGGGAACTTTAACTTGAAATTGCATTAGAAAACAATGGTATAAACGTTCTATATTTTTTATAATGGGATTTTGTTGGTGAAACATTTTCCTTCTTATTTCACAGATTAAAGAAAGTATTTGACCAAACTCATAACCGTTACCATATAAAAGGGTTTAGAACCATCTTTACTTGAGTAATTGGCTTGTGCTCATTTTAAAAATTTTCTCATATCTCTTTCATGTGTGATTATCTTCTCTGACAACTTAGTTATAGATGATCAATAGGAAGGAATAAAATCAACAATTGAATCTTTGTTTGATCAAGCCATACGAGGAAAGAACTCAGTTCTTCCTATTACCGTAATGATTTACTTGAACATTGTTTACTTAGTTCTGCGCTCTACTATAAGTTATAATTGATAGGACGCTTTTCTGTGATTAAAAAGACCACAATGGAGCTGCTTGTTTGTATTGAATTCATGGTTCCTGGACTTGCTCATTTTGATATCTTTTTATCTAATTATATTTCACTTTTGTTGGTGGAAATTTGATTAAGTTTTTGAATCCTTTTAACTCATTTTTATCCAGGTTCATCAAGATGAACCTGTGTTGAATGTGAAGCTCCAGCTTTTTACTCTTATTGCAAAGCAAGCAGTTTTCCACCAACTAAGAACAGTTGAACAACTCGGGTACATTGCTGTCCTGGGGCATAGGTAAGCAGAACTTTCAACCACCCAAGACAGCTCACTGAATTTGGATTGCCTGCAGTACTTGACAAGTTACCTTTTGCAGGAACGACCATGGTATTCAAGGAGTGCAGTTTACGATCCAATCAACCGTTAAGGTATATGCATCAATTCTTGCATTGAAGTTTGAATGATATGTATATTGATCTTAGTAAATTGTACAGGATCCTGGACAGATTCATGTGAGAGTTGAGGCGTTCCTCAAGATGTTTGAAACTAAAGTTTATGAGATGACTGATGATGAATTCCAGGTGAGATATAGAGATAGCAACTTTTCTCTGCATATCTGACTTAAAACCTTTTACCTTGAGTCTATTTTGATTTAATGTTAACTTTGCTCTTGATCTATCACCTGAAGAATTGTCACTTCTCATTTTATGATATTATTCTTCTTTATGAACTAATTAACTCTAAACTCACATTATAATTGTTCTGTTGATTCCACAAATAACACTACGATTCACAAGCATCATACCAGCCACCACTGTTGTGACCTACATTATACTTGTACAAGTTTAGTTGTTAATGTATCGGCAAGTTTATTGTCTAGCCATTAGGAATCACTAGCTCAAACTATGATCAAAGCAAAGGGCATTCATATAGCTTGAAAATGCATCCATCTAGTTTATGTAATATGCTTTATAATCATTCTACTTTTAATTGAACAGCGGTTTGGCTAACCATATCAGCAGTTATCGCATACACTAGCATTTACTGCATAATCACTGTATATAAATTTCATAAGATGTTACATGCTGCTTCCATTTATTGTACAATGACATGAACCGGCTCTTTGCAGAGCAATGTTAAGGCATTGATTGATATGAAACTTGAGAAGCACAAGAACATATGGGAAGAATCTGGATTTTACTGGCATGAGATTTTTTCTGGGACTCTAAAGTTTGACCGCAGGGAATGCGAGGTAGGAATATCCTTTATTACCGCTATAATTACTTTGATCATTCAACTCGAATAAGGATATATAGACACGACTTTCTTTCAAAATATTGACATGAATTAGCATTCAAATGATATCCTTTCAACAATATGTATTATGTTATTTAACATGAAAATATTTGTAGAGTTGACGCTTAAAATGGTTAATACTCTATGAATGTTCCCACGTTTTTTCAATAAATGTATAGTCAAATCTAAAAACTTGATAACTTGTTAGCAAAATACTTATGAAAAATATTATAGTAAAACAATGCAATAATAAATGGTTTTCTTTATATTAGTAAAATAGTAAAATGAACAACTAAAAATGAATGAAAAGAGTATCATGAAAAAATAGCTTAATATCAAATTTGATATGGATAACATAATCTCCCTTAAGGTTTATCCCATGGGCATCTATTACTATCTTAACTTTCCATCTTTATGCAAGTTTCTCCTAATGAATGCCATTGAAATTAGGTGGCAGCACTGAGGCAGCTTACGAAGAAGGAATTTATAGATTTCTTCGATGAATATGTAAGAATTGGTGCACCTCAAAAGAGGACATTAAGCACAGGTGTTTATGGAAGCCTGCATTTGCTCGAGTACACCACAGATTGCAAGGAGTCAACTCAACCCAACTTGACTCGAATTGATGATATTTTTAGTTTCAGAAGATCACAAGCTCTTTACAGTTCATTCAAAGGAAGCTTTGGTCGTACCAAGTTGTAAGTTGTGAGGACTACTACACCTTTCAAGTAAAACCATTGATGAACTGATTGTGCTTGTTAAGGACATGAGAAGAAACTTTCCCAGATGGAGAAAATGACGAATGAATGTCATAACATCTTATTTTGCAGGGCAATGGCTAATAAAAATTCTTAAGATTTTGGCTTTTCAATAGTCTCTGCAGATTATTGTTGATTTGGCTACATAACAACTGCTCTACTTTTCCGTCTTTCATCGGAACTTTTTTTTTTTTTTTTGAAATTTACATTTATTGGAAAAGTTTTATCTTATATTAATTAATCAGAATAAAGTCAAACCATCAGAAAATCAAATAAACTAATTTCCCCCCTTTCTGTTTGGATTCTCAATCAAATCATCAAAAATAGTTCGGAATCAATCAATAAATGAATCACATTAATCAATTACAATCAGTTTCTAAAAAAATCGTATATGTTTTTTGTTTTCACAGAATCGAATGAAAACTCAAATCGCAATCATCAAAGCTCATAGCTGCCGTGACACCAGAAGAACTGAAAATCCGGGAAGAGTGGAGATGAATCGAACCGTGAAAGGCACCACCGCCGAAGGCGTTGTGGTCGTGGGAAGTAGGAGGAGGATGGTAATACAAGCGAGCAGTCTGTGGACAGTGAGAGTAAAATCTTCCAGCTATTCTCAATGCATCCAATAATTCAACGTACTTGCCCATACCTCTCTCTTTTATCAAACTTTGCTTTCTGTATGCGTCTTCTTTTCTCTTTCTTTCTTGCTTCTGTTTGTTTTGCCGTTTGAGGAGAGGATTAAAGAAAGAAAGAAAGAAGAAAGGAATTTATTTGAAGAAGAAAAGGATGAATATATCAAAGGATTGTGATGAATGAAATCTGTAGGAGACTGTATATATATGTATGTATATATATATATATAGAGAGAGAGAGAGAGGGAGAGAGAGAGAGTGTCTCCTTTGTTGACCGACTTTCTTGCTTTCATTTCTTAATATTTTCCACCTCCCCCCTTTTATTTGTTACTATTTTCCTTTTTCTCCCCTTTATTTGTCAATATATAAAACTTGAGAAAATACAAAGCTACGTTTTTGATAATGTAATGAAATTTTTAGTACAATATAATTAAAGATTTGATACGATGTACTGTAATAAATTTATTATTATATTATGTTATATTCTATTATTATATAATATGATCTAATTAAGTAAAAAGTAAAAAATTTTAAAATTAATTTATAAAAAATATTATTATAATAAAATTTAACATTAATTCAAATATAATTATTAAATTATATTAAAATAATTAATTATTTCTCTATTAAAAAAATTATTATAATATAATTATATCAAAAAAATATAATAAGAAATACATGAAAATTTACATGTATGTAATAATTCATTAATTAATATATATTTAATTACTTAGATATTAATGAATATATTATATGAAAATTTTTGATTTTTCAAGTACTATAATCAATTATATAATATAATTAAATATATAATATAATGATTATTACATTATATAATAATTATAAAATCTAGGACTCATCATATGTTTATTGAATTTATCAGAATTAAAGATGAGCAATAATAAAAACAAGTCTTCATAAGATTATTTTTGTTATAAATAAGAATTTAGATGATTTATCTATGATCAATATTAAATTTGAATGAAATTAAGTAAAGATTTGAATCAATTAATATCAAAAAATTAATTGATTAAATAACAAATTTACTATCCAAATTATGCAAAATTAATTGAATTGAAATGAATAAATTATTTGGATTTTGATAATCAAAATCTATTTAATAATTATTTGAAAATGAATTTATTATTATAAATTTATGTTATTAATTTATAATATAGAGTAAGTAAATATTTAATAATAAAATTATAACATGTTTTAAAAATAAATCTATTTTTAAAAATATTATCTTTATATTATTTATAAATATATAATTAAATTAAATTGATTAACCTACTAAAAAGTTTCCTTAAGAATGAGTTGAACTATAACAATTCATTGTTTGTCTCCTCAAAAATGTAGTTTTCTATTGACATCTTAAAAAGATGGTTATATAAAATAAATAGTACAATATTTTTGAGATACTCATTTATTATTTATTATTATACTTTTTCATAAAATTTGATGATACTATAATTAATAAACATAATATTAAAATATGATACAAAATAGTATTTATTTGTTAACTACAAATTCATGTGTTAAATCAAAATAACCATTTTTATATAAATACAAAGAGATGTTAATAATTTTTTATTTATAAATATTCATGCATTATTTTATTTTAATTTTCAATTCTCTGATTTCATTAACTTAAAAATCATATTAAATATAGTAATTATATCAACTTGTTTCTAAATTTATTGGTAAAATTAATTATTCATAATATATATATATATTCCAAATTTAATTATATTGAAGTTGATCTAATTTGTGGGAAATGTTTAAAGTTGGCTGTATGTTAATTAGAGAGTGGGAAAATTTGAGTTGGGGCGAATGTCAAATTTGTAAAAAGTAGAAGGCTAGAATAGAAAATTTGATAATTGACTTCGTTATGGGGTCTACTTTAGATCGAGTGCGTGAGGCTAAGTCTTAGCGTGTGGATCATGTCGCCGCGTGACTTTTACTGTGTTCCAGTAACCTTCTTGACCGTTACGCCTAATTTTTGGTTTAGTTTTAAACTTCTAGCGTGCAGACCTCTGTTTGGATTGACCGTTACGCCGAATAGACAGGAAAAGCATTTTAGCAGTAGATTCACTCATAATTACGACTGATTCTATTTATTAACATATATATATATAATATGATTATCCTTTTATAATTAAAATTTCTGGAAGCTTAATTTTTACTTTGATTTTGTTTCTAATAAACTATGTAATAATTTTATTTGTATAAAAATTTTATAATAAGTTTGTTTCTGATACTTTGATAATTATAAATTGAAAATTATGATTCATTTTTTAGTAAAATTTTCTCATGAAAATAATAAAATATGCATTACATTTTTATCATATAGTCATGAGTGTGTATATAATCAAGAAAGAAATTGATAATAATAACACAACATAATGAAATTCACAAAAAAAAAGTTGGTATTGGTGGTTTGTTAATACCGGAAATATCTTCCATTTTTAACATTGTTTTGCAAATAATAATTTACTTTTGAAAATCTTGATTAAAGCAATTTAATGCAAAGTCTACTCCTAATTTTTTGTTTTCATGAAGTCTTTTCAACTTTGTTCATAACTCTTATTTTGATTGATAGTAAACCATATTCTAACTATCAACTATCATTTTGATTATTAAAATAATAAGTAAACTTTAAAACAATCCTCTAAAAAATATTACAAATTATAGTTTATTTGTATAACACTGTAAAACTATCCAACAACTAAAACACAAGTTAACAAGTTAAAAATAGGACAGCGGTTAAAAACCATCTTAGTTGAGAAACTTAAGAATGTATATTGCCCATAAATTATGATGCTAACATGTTACGACTATGATTTTGGGTAACTTTAATCATTAAAAAATGATTAAACAAGATTGGTAGAGGAGTGCAATGGATTAAGATAAATAAAAGATTGTAGGAGAAGAGAAGATTGTAAAAGTGACATGTGGAGAAGAAAGAGATACAAGATAACAACTAAATTACATTATTGGTTAAAAATATTTTTTCACTATACAATCTTCCTATTTATTTAGAAGCTAATTTTAATATCTTAGCTAATCAGTAAGAGCTATCACTATTTAAATATGGGTTCACAAACAAAGTAAAAAAAATAAAGCTTACACAACTTAACTGCATTTACTTAGGTGATCTATTAAAAAGAAAAGTAAGAATCGTAATCGATATAAAGTATTTTTATGAACAAATTTATAGTAAGCAAATAATAGATAATGTGGAATGCACTACATTTTCATAAGAATGTCATATGGTATATGTAATATATATTTCTTTCTCTACACTATCTAAATATGGGTTCGCTCTCACATCCACACACACATACAACATCCCTGTGTGTATGCATTTTATGCATATGTTACAGTATGACTAATTAATGCACGAAATGCATGAATGCTTTGACATGATGAATATAAAATGAAATGTCTTATAGATAAAGGAATTCCATATGAAATGAAATTGATAGAGAGAGAAATGAAAATAAAGTGAAAAGATGATTATAGAAGTGAATATGCACTAAAGATGCAAATCAAGTATGCTTTTGTTGAATGCTTTAGATGAAGCTCTATGATGGAATTTATGTGTGTATGATGATGCATTAGCATGTCTAACATGTCATTATGTTATAAATTATGGTTTAAAATGTGCAAATAAAAGTATTAGTGAAGTTAGAATTAAAAATAAGTCAAGGTGCATTTAGAGGTATAAATGTAATTTCACTAAAAGAGAAGGGTATTTTTGAAAACTAGAATTATGCATATATGATAGGTGATGTATGTTATGTATGTCATGAAATGTATTACATAGAAATAAAAGAAAAATATCATTAAATTAAAAAAAGAGATAATTTTTAAGAAGGAACCAATTAGAAGGTGACATTTGTCATATTCTTATTGGACCATTCCTTGACATTAATTAAAATTAATTAAAAAAATTAAAATAAAAATGGTTATGAAGAGGGGAAAAATGAGATTGTCATAACCATTTCCCTTCCTCCTTTGCAAACCTCTTCTTCTTCATTCCCTTTTTCATTAATCATAGATTTCAAGGTAAAATCTTGTGTAGAATTTAATTTTCATGCTATTTTTAGCTAGTTTTTCTTATATGTATGCTTGTTGTCTCTTATTAATTGCTGTAATTAATATTTTTTATTCATGGAGAATTTTGTCAAGAGAGGAATATGGAGTTTGTGCATGAGTTTTGATAAATTGATGTAAGAAAATGAATAAAGAAGGTTAAATATGCATGTTTGATGTATTTTGATTGAGTTTTATGTACATAATGAATATGTATGAAAACCCTAGCATAATTTGTATAATAATGACTCTTAAGAGGTTGTTCTATGTGTTCATGAAGTTAATAAGTTGATAAATTGTGAAGAAGAATGAGAAAAATGCATGAAAAGTGGATAGGAAGTAGGAAAGTGCATGGAAAATAGTTGCTGCCCGATTTTTCACCTCCTTAGAAATGACCTCTATAATTTGATTCTAATGTATAAATCACTAAATTATATATAAATATGGTGAATTATGGTGTTAGAATGATGAAAATAAAGTTTGAATGCAAATGGAATGAGTTTACAAGTAATATGCATAAATGAATGCAATAGGGGCAACATATGTGTATAGTTGTGTATGGCTGCTTAAGGTTGGGTTTAAATGTATATTGGTTGGCTAGAAACGGTAAGTGCATTTTGACTACCTTAATGTTATCAAAAAATATTTTGTAATATACTATTGGAAATATCTTTAAATCTAGTTTCCAATGGTACTAAGCTTGCAAAATTCTAAAGTCATTTGCTTAGTCAAAAAAAGTACATCATTTGGGCTGTCACATTTGAGCAGAAATTAGGCAGGAAACTTTAGTATGCGGCCTTTTAAATTTTGACAGCCTAAATGAATTTTAAAAATTGCAAGTATTAGCTCAAATTAAATTTTATAGAGTCTAATTTCTAATGGTATAAGGTTTGCTCATGTTCAAGGTCATTAAGTTATACAATAGCCCCATGAAAGACACAAAGGTACAAAATGGTAAACATAAATTATCAAGTTTGATAAATAACTTTTTCTTGCATACTTTAAATGCCTATATTTTGATAACTTGTTTATATGAAATTGTATGTTCAAATAGACATGAAAATGGAAAGTAAAATATGAAAGGATTCATGATAAAAATGACCAAATGAATAGTAACTCATATCAAATGAATAGTGCACTTGACCAAATAAATAGTAACTTATTATGCATGGTTCGACCATTTAAGGAATGAGTGTTTAAGGTATCTAAACTTCATGTTATATGTACCTGTGAGAGTAGCACATCCCGGACGCTGGGAATGCTGCACGCTGTCCGGCGTGAAATGCCGCGGTGCTTGCTCTCGCGAATATTGACCCCTGAGTTACTACAGGAACTAGACAGATCGCGTCGAGAAAATAACGTGGAGTCG
>CANYBF011282038.1:0-32423 GCA_948192965.1 Dalechampia spathulata | reverse complement strand
CTACCAGTATTCAAAAAGTTACAAATCAAATACCATCTTATAAAACTCCTAAACATGCTAAGGTTACCGTGTATATCTTATTCATGTTTGGTTTTACTACACTGGGAGCATTTTATGAGCTTCAATCATATGCTTAAATATAAAAATTCAAAAATGTATGTTTTTTATAAATAACTCTAAAATAGAAGAAAGGAAAAAACTAATTTTCTTCATCTCTTTAAAGAAAATAATAGACATAGCTTTCTTTCTTTTTTTTCCAGTCATCTTCTATATGACTAATCATCATTTTATTCATTTAATTTCTATTTTTAGTTAGTTTTTAAATTTCAACAATTAAAATATATTTTATAACAATTATTTTTCCAATTTTGCCATATGTAAAGTTTTTTTTTATTTTCCTAATTGCAAGTTTATTATCATACTTTTATAAATAAATTTAAAAATATTTTCCTCAAAATATTTATTTTAATATTTTTAATCGATATATCAAATATGCAATTTTAGTTAGATCAACTTATTTTTATTCTTTATCCTTATAATTATTACTTCTCATCTAATCATTAAAAATTTATTTATTTTCTATTTTTAGATGAACTCGCATAATTATTATTTGATAAAATTTAAATGTGAATTTTGGATACAAGTATTACCAACTCGATATTCACTGCATTACCTAAATTTTTTATGAAATTATTTTTAAAAAAAATATACTTCGTAAAATTCTTTTTCATAAAATTCCTTTTCTTTTGGTTAAATTGCTAAAATAAAATTAAGAAAACCATCATGCAGAAAAAGCTCTAACCTTTTCAGGACAGTCTTATCCACAATTATGACAATCTTGTCCCCTTCGGAGATATGTTGGGCCAAGGAACCAATCACTGCTTCTCGGACTCTTCTGTAGAAGAAATAAAATTCTTGAAGTTAATGCCCTTCCGACAATAATTTTGCCATGTAAAATATTTATCCCCGTTTCATTTCCTTGCAGTACTCTTTTCCTAATTAATGAGCCCAAGCGAACTTGTAATTACATTCAGGTGAAAAGTTATCAACTTTACAATGTTTCATTTTCTGGGTTTCATTTCTTTTCTTCTTTTTTATTGAATTTTGTGTGCTTTAGATGTTAGGAGTTAGATTTCAGCAAATTCTGCTACACGGGTTTTGATGATGACCTTTGTCCATGCCCGTTACTCGCTTAATAGTTGTATAGTTTTTGTTTAATACTTAACTTTTTGGTTGATTTTGATTAACGGATAGAATCCTTTGCTTTTGTTTTTTGAATTTAATGGATTAAGTGTTAGCCTGATTGGCAGTGTTGGAATGTTTGTTTCTGGTAGCTAATAAGTAAAATTAACTCATTGTCCATTGTATTGATGAATGATAACTATGATTACAGCAAAAGTTCTGATTTTTAGGGAACACAAAAGAGAAATGAGCAGCAGCCAAGTTCCTCTTCTTCCAGGTAGTGATAGAACGAGAACAAATTGGACACCGGCGATGGAACGTTTTTTCATTGATCTTATGTTAGATCAGATGCACAGAGGCAATAGAATGGGACACACGTTCAATAAACAAGCTTGGATTGATATGCTAAACATGTTCAATGCAAAATTTGGGACTAAGTATGATAGAGATGTCCTGAAAAGTCATTATACAAATTTATGGAAACAATACAATGATGTGAAGAATCTTCTTGAGCAGAATGGGTTTTCTTGGGATGATTCTCGCAAAATTGTGGTAGCTACTGATGATGCATGGGACGCGTTTATCAAGGTCTTTTTTTTGTGGGTTGCTTTTTCATTTCTTTTATCTCTAACATGCTTTATGTAGTTTTGCTGATACCATTTATGTATCTAAACGCGCAGACTCACCCTGATTCACAATGCTACAGAAGGAAGTATTTGATGAACTTCAATGATCTGTGCTTGATTTATGCTTATACAGTAGCAGATGGACGATACAGCCGGTCAAGTCATGATATAGACTTAGATGATGAAATTCAAGGGCTTAACATTGGTATACTTCAATTAAATGCATCTTATCTAAAGCTTAAAAAATTTAAAGTTGAGTGAAAGCTAAGTATAGGATTGTTGGCATGATTAATATGATCCACATTTATGGGCACCTGATCATACATACGAGTTTAGATGCCCAAACATTATTGCATGCCTTGTTCTTTTACTGTGCTAAATGTCTGTAACTCCTTACTAGGAAATGGGCCATATATGTTTTTAGGATAATTTTATTCTCTAGTAGTTCAAAATTTATCTATTATGGTAAGAGTACAATTTTCTGTGAATAAATGGCAACATTTTGTCGATTTCTTTCTCAGAAAGGGTGTTGGTGCAGGTACCATGGCCCCAACAAGTACTGAGCATGTTAAAAAAGATTGGACAGTGGCTATGGATCGATACTTTATCGAGCTTATGTTGGACCAACTTAAACAGGGCAATAAAAGGGATACGACATTCAACAAACAAGCATGGAAATATATGCTGACTTTGTTCAATGAAAATTTTTGTTCTCAGTACAGCATTAGTCTTTTAAAGCTACGCTATAAGAAACTGTTCAAGTACTACAATGACATAAGAAGCATACTTGAGAGAAGAGGATTTTCATGGGATGACAGACAACAGATGATATTGGCCGATGATGCTGTTTGGGAAAAGTGTATCAGGGTATGTTGCTAACTGTAAGTCATATTATACTTCACGTTGTATTTAAAATTGATACTTTCCCATGATGATTCGTGTTAGTTTTCATGGATGTAGGAATATCCAGATGCACATTCTTACCAAATGAAGACCTTACTGAACTATCAGGATTTGAGTTTGATTTATGGAAATCATGCTATCAATAGGTCCCAGGAGCATGTGTACCATGATAAGCGCTTTGAAGATGGCGTCACCAGAGCTAAAACAGGTAAGTTTATATCTATTTTAGTAGATTTTTGATGTCTTTGGATAGAAATGAATTTTTAATCTGGTGTTCTCAGTCCTAACCATAATACATTTGACCTGCACAATTTCTGTACATATTTGATGCTAGTCAATTTATCATTGGGTCCAGAATTGTTAACTTACTTTATTTGTATAAAAAAAAAAGCTTAAACGGTGATAATTATATCCTTGTCAGATAGATCATGTCAGAAACCTTTTATCTATAGATTACATGAACGACTACTTGCATGTATAAGCGGGTTCTCAATCTTGCAGCTGAAGACAAGAACATTTATCCATCTGCGCAAAATAATGGCCTTAGACCTTCCTGGACACCAGCAATGGATCGTTTTCTCATAGATTTGCTGCAGGAAGAAGCACTCAGGGGCAATAAAATTGGTCCTGAGTTTACAACTGAGGCTTGGACTGAAATAACTAGGTTTTGCACCGATAGTTTTGGCTCACATTATGACAAAAGGTTTCTAAAGAATCAGTACAAAAATTTGAGGAGGCAATACTATGGCGTAAACTTTCTTCTTGACCAGGATGGGTTCTCTTGGGATGAAAATAGAGAGATGGTGACAGCTGAAGATTATGCTTGGAGTTATATTAGTAAGGTAAATTGCCTTAAATTGTCTTTTGATGAAGAAACATTCAGTATTATTTCATTACTTGCATTACATTGTATATAAGCAGGTGCATCCTGATGCTCATTTATATAGAGATAAGTCTATACCAAGCTATCACAAGCTATGTGTCATATTTGGTGAAGAAAGTTCAAATGGAAGATCAAATCATCAAACTCATGATGTGGAGCTTGATAGCACGATCCCAGCATTTATAGTGGGTAAGTTTCTTGTTTCAGTCATGAAGTTTAGGATAACATATCATGGGGATCATTCAAATGTTATTATCTCAAATCTGAGATTACGAGTGAGAATAGTGTAACTGCCTTTCATAACAAGCTTGAAAGATGGTGATGTATGCTGCAAGTAACTCATTAAATTAATATGTAGATCCAATATACATAACACGTTACTTCCTTGTAAGACTTTTTTATGTTGCCTTTGGTTGACATGGCCAAATTCATTGTTTCTGTACACATGGCAGAATTATCTGAATATTTGTTGGGTTTTCAATACATGTTTCTTGTTTCGTTTAACTACGGTATCTACCATCCCACAACATCACAGACTCTGCTGACATATTTTTTCCTTTTATTTTTTAATACCAGTGAGGAGCCTGAGAAGTTTTTATTGTTTTGTAGGCTTAGCATGATATGGAATCTCTGTATAAGTGGAAAATGATTGTATAATTATTATGTTCATTATTGATCAACATGCTTAAGACCATGTAAAATTCTTGATTTTACAGGAGACAATGTCCAATGCCATGAAAACGGTGATTGTTCCAGAACAGAGTGGACACCTTCAATGGCTCGCTATTTTATTGACATTCTGTTAAATCAAGTTATTAGAGGGAAAAAGATTGACTACCGCTCAGATGATCAAGCTTGGATAGATATAGCTTCATTATTCAAGGAGAAATCTGAATTGAATGTAGACAAGGATTTCCTGATGGGTTATCATAAGCATCTCGGTGATTTGTTCAATGGCATGAAGAATTTACTTGGCCAGAACAAATTTTGGGATGAAAGACAGCAGTTGGTAGCCACTCATGATGTGTGGAATGTCTATGCTAAGGTTCTTCTCTTGTTTTTGATTTATACATTTCTTCTTTCCAATCACAAGTGGCTAATGTCTGGTCCAGTGTAGGAAAATCCAGATGTCAGATCATATAGAACCGAACGTGTGCCAAATTTTGATGACTTGTACTTGATTTATGGAGATCTAAAATCAGACTATGAGCACCATGGTCCAGGTATGGGCTGTGATGGTGATTTTGAGTTTTATTTTGGTTGACTCGTCAGTTTTCCCTTGTGCATTTTTGAGAATTACATCTGGAGTTATTATTGGTAACTGGATAAATATTGCACATCCAACACTTGTGATGAAATACATGTTTTTCATGCATCAGCTGCAGTATTTCGAACAAAACAACACGGCAGCTACTGCTGGAGAACTGATTGGACACCAGCAATGGATCGGTTTTTCATCGACTTAATGTTAAGGCATGTCCATGAAGGGGGTATGGTTAATCTAAGATTTAACAAGCAAGCATGGAGTGATATGGCTGAAAAGTTCAAGGCTGAATTTGGATCTCAGCATGACAAAGATGTTCTAAAAAGTCGTTTCCTGAGCTTGAGGAAGGGGTTTAACGATATGAAAAACTTAATTGATCAGGAAGGGTTTGCTTGGGATGAACTGAAACAGAGGATAATTGCCGATGATGATCTCTGGAATTCTTACGTGAAGGTTCTTATTTTCTCATCAAAATAATCCAGTAAATAAGAAGCTTCAAATCCCTTGATGGTTTGCTCATATTTGCTTCCTGCAGGAATACCCAGATGCTTGGTCATTTCGCAATAGAACTCTTCCAAATTATAATGATATGTTTTTGATATTTGGAGATACAAACAATTATGGGGGACAAGATCATTCAAGTCAACCGATGGCTGGGGATGAGCGTGTCCTGGGACATGACGATGGTGAGGCTTTTATCTTTCACTCTCTGCTGTTAACACTATTTCATTTACCTCTTCCGCAATTTGCTGGTGCAAGATTACGTCACTCTTTCACATGCACCCCACCGTAAATCCTCTCCTTTGCTCATTTCTCCTTTGGATTTGCAGTTGATGATGATGGCCTAGCCTTGTTTGAGTATGATCCTCCGCAAATAATTTGGACAAAATCAATGGAAGTCTATTTCATCGAACTCCTGGTAGAACAGGTGCTTAAAGGAAATAAAATTGGTCAGACATTCAATGAGAAAGCAAGGGCCTTGGTTGTTGCCTTGTTCAATGAAAAATTTGGCCTTGTATGTGACAAAGATGATGTAGAAAGCTGGTATTCATGCTTGATGGAGGAGTATCACAACATTACAGATCTTCTCAATCAGAAAGGTTTTGCTTGGGACGGAATCGGGCAAAGAGTGATAGCTGGTGATCAGGCCTGGAGATCTTATCTGAAGGTGAGTTCCGTTTGCAAAAAGTTGCCAGAACGATAATTGTTTGGCCATAAAAAAAAGACATCAACAAATATTTTTCTTTCCTCATTCCGAAATGATTTGAATAGACTGGAGAACAACTTCTTAAGTAGTTCTGAAACCATTTTTCTTCAAACCAAATTCGTTTCTGGTGGAAACTTTTATGCAGGAAAATCCAGGTGCAACCAAGTACAAGGATAGAATCATAAGTAGCTATAATGATCTTCGTCTGATTTTTGGTGATGACATGCCACTTGGAAGGTTGAAACATTCAGTAGCAAACATGGAGGTTGACGACAATACCCGAGACATGGGCCTTGATGACAATGACCGAGAAATGGGGTTTGATGACATACTTGGAGATGCTCCATACCAAACTGGAGAATTTGAAGTACATGATCATGGGAAAAAGAGGAAGCCTGGAGCTTCATCAACCTCAGTTTTCCGTAGTAAAGTTCCAAGGCAGAAAATGGAGGATTCGCAATTACTCTGTCGCGGGCCACACGCCACAGAAACAACAGAAATCACGGACCAAAGGGAACACATATCGATCGAAGTCATTGTCAAAGCACTCCAAACTATACCGGATATGGACGACGAGCTCTTCTTGGAAGCTTGTCAACTTTTAGAATATGAGAAGAATGCTAAGGTGTTTGTGGCAATGGATGTAAATCAGCGGAGGAAATGGCTGCACAGAAAGCTCCGTAGATAGCATCTGGCAAGCTTTTGGAAGTGAAACAACATTGTTGTACAGATCAAAATCGTGAAAGAATTTGTGGAATCAATGTCAAATGCAAAGTAGTTATGGTTACAGAATTGTGTACCATGAAGATTGTAAAGAACAGTACATGGAAATTGCCAAAGTTGCAATCTTTCTGATTCCAACATGTTAAAGAACATAGCTTTCTTCTTGCTTGGCCTTCTCTTCCTTCAGAAACAGTTATAACATGATTTTAACTTGTACTAACACATATAATTAATCTAAAAAAATGCATTCATCTTTTAGTTTCAAATTCAATATTATTTTAAAGCTTACTTTTTTTATTATTATTTAAAGTTAAACTTATTAAATTTACATATTTTTTATATTTATATAACTATAAATATATAATTTTATATTTAAAATTAAGGTGTAGTTTCATTTGAGTATTTTAGAATATAGTATTTTATAAAATATTTTATTTAATTTTGAAATATCCCATGGTACGAATATTTTATTTTTTATAAAATAATATTTTAAAAATCTAATTTTTATTAATTATGAAATCAAATATTTATATATTTTATATAAATTTATAATTATTTTAAATTAAATAATATATTTATCAAATAATTAAATAATATATATTTAATAAAATATACATTTAAACATCTTATAAACTAAATCAAACATCTAAATTTAACTTTGAAACTTTCTTAAATAAATTTAAAATAATTTATAAATAGCAATATGTTAATTTTTTTTACATTAATTATATTTATAATTGAATGAATAAAATTCAAGAAATTTCAATATATTATTTTCTTAAACACTAAAGTACTCATGCTGGGAAGCAGAATTAGATCAAACATCCTCCTAAGCAGCCCCAAACAGAGAGACTCGAGGCCGAAGCTATCGGCTTTGCGTTTCACTTTCTGAGCTTTCTTCTAAATTCTACAAATTCAATTTTAGGTTTTTTCATCTGAAACAAGTTCATGCTTTCATGACACAACCATCGATCTCTTAATCGACCAAAACGAAGCCCTCTGATTCTTAATAAAAACCCTAAAAAAATCGATCAAAATCTCTGTTTTCCTGTTAATTCTTTTCTTAACTTTTTAATTTTTCAGGTCCTTGAATCTAACAGTCAAAGAAGATTCTTTTACCAGAAAAGGTAACAATAAAGTTTCCGTCTTTTTTTCCCTAAGTGTTTGCATGTACTTTATAATTTATGGCAGTGATCAACAGTATAGAACAAGTTACAGATTTCTGAGGTTTTTTTTTGGGCCTTTTCGTTCGTCACATAATTTTAGAAATTTGAGTTTTTTATTAATGAACAAAGAAGGGAAGTGTGGATGTGGTGTAGAATTCAGGATTGCTTTATATTAATCGTCTGAAAGTTATATTTTTCTTGGGTCAAGTTTGTCCCACAAATATAGTTATCATGGTTGAATTTGGGTTACAATAACAAAAAGTAGCATCCTGTTTAGGTACTAGATTATGACATGATTTTCCTTTATTGTTATATCCCAAACTTGGAAACAATCATGGAGAGTTATGGCATATAAATGTAGCTCCAAAGATGGATAAACTAGTTTTTACTAAATAATTTATAAGCTTGCTTTAACGTTGAAGCTGTTTGGTATTTATTCTTTAAGCAAATGGGTAACAGTAAGGTACCTGGTACCTTCATTTTCCAGCTTTCGCTTCATCTAAAAGGGACGAGGAATTAGTCATGTTGATTAATCCATGATTAAAAAGCATAATATGGTAGCTATTCTCGTTAATCCTGAAGATTTGCTGTTTTGATTTTGGATATGTAAAACTGATGAGTGTTTGTCTTTTTACGGGAATACTTTCTTAAATCATACAATTTAATTGCCCTTTGATATGGTTGAAAGGTGTAGAGTTGGAGTTTTATCTTCTTATTTCATAGTTATATCCATTTCAGACCTTGGATATACCGAACAAAGCGTGCCTAATTATCTTTTTCATATTTCTCAAGTAGACGCAAATTAGATTTTGGTTCGTGAGTTACTTGCATCAGAATGGATCAACAAGGGCATGAGCAGCCCCCAGTCGTTGGGGTTGGAAATACTGCAGGTCAAATACCATTTGGCGCAAATCCTTATCCACCAAGCCAATTGTCTTCTGCTCAAAATCCAGGGTCGGTTGGGGCATTCCAATCTACTGGTCAGGCAACAGGATCTCAGCTTGCACAACATCAGCTTGCCTTTCAGCAAATCCACCATCAACAGCAGCAGCAACTTCAACAACAACTTCAGTCTTTTTGGGCAAATCAATATCAGGATGTTGATAAAGTTACTGATTTTAAGAATCACAGTCTTCCCCTTGCAAGAATTAAGAAGATCATGAAGGCTGATGAGGATGTAAGGATGATATCAGCTGAGGCCCCCATTGTGTTTGCCAGGGCATGTGAAATGTTTATTTTAGAACTGACCTTACGATCTTGGAATCATACAGAGGAGAACAAAAGGAGGACTCTTCAGAAGAATGACATTGCAGCAGCCATCACTAGGACAGATATTTTTGATTTCTTGGTTGACATTGTACCAAGGGAAGACCTGAAAGATGAAGTACTAGCATCAATATCAAGGGAAACCATGCTTGCTGGAGGGTCTGGTGAGATACCTTATTGTTACTTGCCACCTCAGCATGCCCCGCCAGCTGGAACTCCTGGAATGATAATGGGTAAACCTATGATGGACCCAGCAATCTACGCCCAGCAGTCTCATGCCTATATGGCGCAACATTTGTGGCCCCAACAGGGATCAGAACAACAGCAGCAGCAGCAACAGCAACAACAATCACCATTGGATCAGTAGCGATTATGAAGTGGAAGAATGTTAGTTCTCTTTTAACTTGAAAACTGTCTTGATATTTCATGTGTTTTCTCCATTTCTTTTCTTGTGTACACATGTTTTTTGGTACATGTCAGATAGCTGATATTTGGCAGTCACATATTGCATTCTATTGTTTGAACAACTCTTTTCATTTTCTGCATCATTTCATTATCTGATCAAATCACTGATTTCGGATGTGGAGCAGAAAAGAAAGGAGGCACTCAGCATCAAGTTGCAAGGAGCAAGAAGGAAACTAGCAAAGATTGTTTATAAATAATAACCAAGGAGTAGCTGAGGTTGAGCATTTGGCATCCTTAATGTAAGCATTTGGATGATTTCTTATTTCTTGTATTAGCTTCTAACTTGTATGAAAGATGCTTGAATTGCTGCTTTCAGCATAAATGAAGCAGATTTATATTCTGGTTTTTCAGCTTTGCTTATTATGTGGGAAAATCTGATCATATATTTTTTATTTTTATTTCTTAAGATAAATTTTAATAATATTATGAAGAAGTAATTTATGTTGGCCTTCAAGTTTTGTATGTAAACTTTAAACAAATTTTAATGTGACTTATTAGTATTAGTATTAGTATTAGTATTAGTATTAGTAGGGGTGTAAATGAGTAAGTTGAGTCGAACTTTATTTTATTCAAGTTTGGTTATTTATAATCTGAGTAAGTTCAAGTTGAGCTTTTCAAAATTTTTCAATGTAGTATGAGCTTAAATAAGTTTATTTGAAATTTAAACAAGTTTAATAAATATAAAATAAAAAATAAAAAATTATTAATAAATGTATTATATTTTATAAATATTTATGATTTTACATGAATAATTAAATTTAAAAATATTTTTATATATTTATATGATTATAAATTTATAGATTATATATTTAAAATTAAATTTTTCTCTATAAATTCACGAGTTTATTTATTAAATGAACTTTGTTAAATAAATTTTTATCAAATTGAGTTTCAAGTAACTTATGAGCAATTTAATTCATTTGTATTCTTTTAATAAATGTTTGTCATTTGGAAGAAAAAATATATTCTTATAATGATATTTAATGTATTTTGATAAATTTTAATAAATTATAAATATATATTAATAATCCAACTTTGAATATTGTTGAGGTGGAAATTACATGTTGTATTTGTGTTCTCAAAGTAGTTTGATATTTTTTTTAATGAATAAGATATAAACTCTAATATGTATCTTAACGTATGTGCCAAGTGGTGTCAATTGATATAACACAATTTCACAAGTTGATTCTCGAATTAAATGATTTTTATGTTTCTGAGCTTGATGATTCATTTAAATTAATTTAATTTTATTAAATAAGGTTTAAATAATATAAGTAAAATATTTTTCATAAATCTATATATATATATATATTTATTTATTTATTTAAATTAAAAATATAATATATTTATGATTCCCTTAATTTGATATAGTTTTTATCCTTTTTATTTTCATTTATTTTATTTTAATCTCAACTTATATATTCATATTTTTTCTTACTGTTAATTAATTTTCATTTAAAATATATGTAATACATACATCATATTTAATCTTTTTTAACCTTAAATTTATCATTCATTCAATTAAAAATTTCATTTAACCTAAACTTTTTTTATCAATTTACCACCTTGATCCTTTTTTTACTTTAGCCAAAAAAATTTTACAACCAATTAAATTAAACAAAAAGTATAATAAATTGATAATATTAGTTTTAATTTATAAAAAATAAATTTTATCTAATTTTATTAAAATAAAATAAATGTAAATAATTAAATAATTTTAATTTATAAATTAATTTTTATCTAATAATTTTAACATAAATACTAATGTCACTTAACTTATCTAAATATATATTATATGAATTTGATTTCAAATAAAATACAAAGCTATGTTATGATTAAATTAAATTAATATTATTAATTAATTCTAAAAAATATATAATTAATAATATATTAAATATATTTATTATATTCTTTAATTGTATTTTTATTAATCAAGAAAAAATAATCAAAATATTTTAATGATGATAAGAGAGTGATTAACAAAAATAATTATATTGTATTTTTTGTTAAATTTATGAATGAAAAAAATTATATATTTAAATTAAAATTTCTATGTTATATATATACTGAAATGTATATTATTTTATATTATGAATGATTATATTTATTTAATTATTTTTAGATTTTATATTAAAATATAATTAATTAATTGATTAATGATAATATAAACATAAATTATCATAAACATAACGTAAAATAAAATATAATTAAAAAAATCTTAATTAAAATATAATATAATAAAACTAAAATAGAGTAAAACATATTAATGTATATGAAATCATTATAAGAAAATTAAAACAAAGTATCAATTTTTATATAAGTTATCATAAATTTTAATTTAAATAACAACATAATTTTATAATTAAAATTTAAATGATATTTATAATGATAAAGTTTTACATGATAAAAATCTTATTATAAAAATGGTATATATTAAAGTAAAATTTTATTCATATTAAAATTATGTGTTATAATAAAATTTTAAATGATATATATGATAATAGAATTTTACAATGATAAAAATCTTATTACAAAAATGATATGTATAATAAAAAAATTCTATTAAGATTAAAATTATATATTAGAATAAAATTTTAAATCATATGTATCATAATAAAATTTTAAAATGAATATGTATAATTATAAAATTTTATTAAGATTAAGATTAGGTATTATAATAAAATTTTAAATGGTATATATATAATAATATTTTTATTTAAATTATAAAAAATATTTAAAAATAATTAGAAAAAAGAATATAAATAGTAAATTAAATAATTAATATTAATATATTAATATGCAATACACAGGTAACATAACTGCAGTATTACTAAAATTGAGCCATGATGATGTTTCTTTCAATTTTTTTTAATTTTCCTAAGTTTTTAAAATTAAAAAATCAACATTTTTATTTTAATAGGAGGCAATGGAAAACTAGATTTAAAGTCTAATAGATTGATCATACCAGATAGTTGGTGTATTAGAGGAAGAATAACCAACCTTATTCAGAAGGACTAAATCCACATTTGCTAAATTAGCTATAAACTTATACTCACTCTTAGCCCATATAAACAACATACCCATTGGTAGATTGACCATCATCCCCTCAACTGCTATCACAATAACATTGTAATTGCATTCCAGAATCAACTACAAAAATAAAGTCCCATAAAAGAGGTCTTGCACATATAATGAATCATCTGTTTTAATGCCTTGAGATGAGCAGGCTGATGCATGAATTGACATAGTTTGTTGATAAAGAAGGTTATGTTGAACATATCAAAGTAATATATTGCAACATACCAACCAAAACTGTTACGGGTGTAATCATTACCTTCTTCTTAAAAGACATGTATGTTAGTATGTGCAGCATTCCTCTTTTATAAATGTAAGACCTTTTCCTTCACCTTTCGATGTTACATTCTTTTGTCTGTGACAAGATGCTTATAAAGCATATCGGAAAGCATCTTACCATCAGTTTTAGGAAGAAAAGGAGTTTGTACCATGGGTGTATCATAGCCATTATAATGTGATAAATATGCATGAGAAGTCAAATCAATTGTATACTTTTCTTGAGTTAACAAGAGACCACCAAGAAGTTGTTTAACTTCAACACCTAAGAAATCATGAAGCGATCCAAGTCATGCATAGGAAATGCCACTTTTAAATGCTTTAATTGATAATCATGAGAACAAATAACAAGAATATCATCAACGTAAATTAGTGTTCGACACCCTTTATATATATAAACAGGGAAGAATTAGCTTTCGAACTTATAAAACCCGGAGTCCTTAGAAACTCTGTAAGATGATAGAACCATATCCTAGGAGCTTGCTTGAGCCCATGGAGTGACCTATGAAGACGACAAATAAAATTAGGATAGGCAACATTAACAAATCTTGACTGTTGATCCATGTCAATTTCATGATTTAGAAACCCATGCATAAAAGCATTAGCAATGTCCAATTAAGAAATAAACCAGTTGTTAATAATAGCCACAAATAACAACGATAATTGGTAGTAGTATTTGGATACCATAATGAAGGAAACAATTCATTAAATGCCAAAGAACTATTATGACTAGACTCAAAAGCATGATAATTGGCCTGTGGAGAAGTGGTAAAGTGAGTACCCACAGAAGGGACATAACGATGACGACATCTATCAGCTATATGATTTCGCATATTACAAATTTGACATGGCCCTCGTGACCGAGATGATCCAAAATTAAAGTTTTGTTATCATCAAGAGGGAAAGGAGGACAGAGATGATGTAGGTGTAGGCAAAATGAACCATGAATCATATTTGCAATTGGTAGTTCTTAAGAGCAATTCTACACCAATATTTTGATAAATATTTAGCATTAAATTTTTCAGAGGAGAGTGGTCTTCTTGTCTATCTCTAACTCATCAGCAAGAGGCTTTGCTTTTTGAAGACAAAGAAGCAACTGACTAATCATTCTTTTCAAGTTCTTGTAATTTAATATGAATATGAAGCTAATGATTACTAGAAATTGAGCCGAAATGCTTTGTGAAACACTTCCCAAACAACAAGAGAGGAAGTAAGACTTGTAATATAAAGAAAGATTTCTTTAGTCAACAAAGAAAGAATCCAAGAAAGCAACATTTGATCCTTACCAAACCAGATTTCATATTCTGGATTAGGAATAAGACTAGAATCAACAAAGCCAAGAATGGTAAGAGAAGGAGGAGAATAAGAACTATCAACAAAACTTAAAAGTAAATGAAGAAATCGAGATTTCTAGACAATGTTTGATAGAGAAGAGTTTGTGAAGTGGGAAGAGGAAGCAATGTAGTAACAGAAGGAGACATATTTAGCATACTGTAAGAGGATAATTAAGTAGAAGAAGATATTATACAAATGAATTGTTTGCTGTATACTCTTTATATTACTAACCTCTTTATATAATATGATACAAGCAGAGATAAAAGATCATTATAATGAAAAATTAACAGTATTTAACAAAATATAATAAAAATATCAATTAAATGGATATTGAAAATGTTAATAAAAATTTAAAAAGAATAAGAAAAATAAATATTTGTTAAAATAATAAATATGACAAACAAACAGCTGAAGAAAAAAAGAAAAATTTCTATATTTATGTACCTTTATTTACTTATATTCATTAAATTACATAGAATTTATCCATTAAAATATATTTGATAAAATAAGAAGAATTTTCAGCATTCAATAATATTATTCTGTAGATAAAAGAATAAAAAAAATTAAAAAGAAGGAGAAGGAGGAGGAGATAGATGATTGATAACATAAATTGAAAATGGATGACAGAAAGACATGAAGAATTTAAAAAAAGATTGATTTCTACAACAAATAAATAAAAAGAAAAAGAATGAGAGGAAGGGGAAGAAAGAGAATAAGAAGGGTAGATTAGAGGGAGAAAAGAGAAAAGGAAGTAAAAAAGGAAAAAAAAAAGAAATAATAAAATATAAATATAATTCTACCAATCAAATCTGACAAAATTTTATACATAGTAAATTTGATATTTCTTAAAAAAAAATCAAAATATGATATTCATTAAAATTGTATCATATTATAAATTAACCTATTAACTCTATTTTAAATACAATTTATAAATTGGAATGTGTTAGTTTAATCATATAAGTTAACATATAATATAATATATAGTATTAAGTTAATTGTATTAAGAGATCATTTTAGTTACTCATGTTAAATTTATATCATATTTAAATTTAAATTTTTGATATAACTAATATTTAATATTGATGTTAAATTCATTAATAATCAATACATCCTCTAACCCAAATCATCATCCTTAAAATGAGTATAAATATAAATTTAATAGATATTTGGATATATAGTCCATCATAACAAGTTACCATATTAATATCATATCATTCTCTAAATTGTTTGTTCAATATAGTTTGAAGATAATCATCCGTATATTTTCGAAATGAAAATTAAATATCCGATTTTTTAAATATTTTATCCATTATATAATTTGTTTTACATGTAAAGAAAATACTTTAACCCTTTTTCAAGAAAAATAACATATTTTAAAGAAATAATTTTTAAAATAATGCATTTTTACAAAATTTTTGTTGAAGTTGTTTGTGAAAATGATGATTTTTTTTTTACTTTTCTTTATATTTTTATTATATCAAACTTATATTAAATCTATCTTAGACATTCATGAACTATATATTTAACCTTTATTAAACAATTTCAAATCCTAAAATATATTATTTTAAAGATATTTTATAAAAAATGTGATATTTTATAAAAAAAATTTCTTCTAGGATTCTATAAATTTAAGAGATAATTAGTAAATATATCAATTTTATAGAAAATCTTTTAAAATTTTGTAATTTTTTTATCTAATTAAAAATAATTTTAATATTTTAGGTTTACTTTTTATATTCTAGTTATTATAACATCATATTATCATATTTTATAATATCTATTATCAAAGAGGATGATAAATGATCATCGATATTAGAGACAGTATAAATCAGAAGTGATTATATTGATAAACAATATTGAATAATTAAGCAATTTTGGTGTTATATAAATATAATTTATAAATCTAATTTTTTAGAGTTTATTTTATAAGTATTTTAATGTTAAAATTGTTTGGTTTGAAATAATTTTATTTGAATTATAAGTTTAAATAATGAAGGTGGTGGTGGAGTGAGGAGCATCTTATTGAAGGCCCTCCATTCCTGAACAAAGCATAAGAGGGAGGGAGGGAGGGGGGTGAGAGAGGCATTTTTTTAATGGTGAAGTGACCTCTTTTAAAACGTTGCATGAGGAAAGTAGTAAAAACAAACAAATATGCCAAGAAGCAAACTGACAGAAACAGTTTCTATTTGTATGTCATGTTATGGGGTTGGAGTCAAAGAAGGAGGAAGAAACGTATTCCCATCTCTGCCTTGCATTCTCAATTTACATGTGCATCACAATTCAAGCATCTACTCATTCATTTATCAACCTGACTCCATCATTTAATCCCAGACATCGAATATTATTATCACAGATGATGAAATTATGATCGAGATAAAGGACTTTATCAAGTATATATTGTGATAGGAAGGTAGAGATTGTGGGAACAACTTGTGGAAGCTCTCTATCCATAACAAACCCACCAGCCTCTCTTATCCTAGTTTTCGGATTCATGACGAGAATAAGAGCCTCATGCTTGACAGATTGGCACATCTCTTGTTGGGTATTATTGTGCAGATTGCTCGACCCCACCAAATGTCCTTTTTATGAGCTTAATAAATTATTTTTGATTTGCTTAAAAAGGACAATAATCCTTCCAAATCAGAAAATTATAAAACATTTAAAATTTTATTTATTAAATTAATCCATCTAAATTAATAAAATTTTAGTGAGAGATGGAATGTAAAAATCAAACTAAATTTAAGTTGAATTTTTTTAAAATTTTTTTATGTATTTCGAGTATATATGAGTTTAATTAAACTTTAATCAAGTTTAATACATATAAATTATAAAATAAATTATCTATTATTTTATTTTAAAATAAAAATTATTAATAAAAATATAATATTTAAGGAATATTTACAATTTTATATTAATAATTAAATCAAAAAATATTAAATTATTTTACATGTAATAAAAATAAGGAGTGATAATAAATTACTGGATGATGCTAATCAAATTTATCTCGCTTTTAACTCTCACCAGTTATAGATGTAAATGGATATGCTCTTTTCATCAATTTCATGCAAAAACTTCAAAAAGAAGTAGAAAAAGATCCATCAGGGATCAATGATCTAAAATCTACAAGTTGATTACCAGCAACTAAAAGGATCAAGGGGCATCGAAAGAGCTTCACCATGCTACATCAACTGTAATGTCGCATTGCACGGGAAGGATCAACACTTCGAAAGATGCAACTGATGAAACCCAACACAAAATATTCTAGCCATGACCAACAAACAAAACTAATGGAGAAGGAAACTGAAGGTGGTTGTCGTCCAAGCTGGCAAACCACTGACCACCACCAAACACCGAATACGTTTTAAGGTTTCTTTGAGACGATGATTTCTAGCAACAAACAATAAATAGCTTCAGCACAAAATTTTAAGAGTTATTGGTATTATGGAAAAATGATTAAGATTAGGTATATGTTTTGAAGACAAAATACTTATTCTAGTGACTCAACGGCTCTTTCTTGAAGTGGAAGGCCAATGGTTGGAATGTGGTCAAGATTTTGAAACAGTTGAGCATGTGCTGTTCTTCTGCCCTTTTGCAAGAAGTGTGGTTTGTGAGCAGGATAGATTATCAGCCTAATAGTATATGCGAGTAGAGGAGTCAACCTAATGTTAATGAATCCAACTAAGGTGAGAACAACAGTAACATAGTAAGGGTAGAGAAAGGTTTGCTCACAGGAAAATGGAGTCCTCCGGTGGGAAGGATCACGTATAACTGTGATGCTTCGGAGACAAGTAGCATGCGTGATTCGGGATGGGTTGGGAAGAGGGTTGCACATGAGGGCAATATCATTGTTCAATAATTATAAATATGTCTGAATTGAAACTCAAATAAAGACGAGTAAGAATGTAAAATTCAATTTCCATCTAGAAGTTGGAGGAATTGGTCGGCACCTAATTGGGTCATCATTTGAGGGTTGATATGGAAGCTGCCAAACCAAACCAATTCAATGTTCATGGTTTCAAATTTTGGAATTTTCTGTTCCCTGGACTAACTATCGAATTGCCCCAATTCCGTCACTCTAGCCAACCAATTAATACTGCAATTTCAACTCTCCATAATTACGCCATCTATTGCGCTTGGAAACTTTATTTACATCCCTCGTCTCATTTTGTCTTCACCTCGTCTACCCAAACGCTGCCGTATTGTACACCATACCCTCCATTAAGAAATCAAATTAATTTTCAACAAAAGAACTGGGCAATAACTGTAAATACTATAAACATTTTCCACATTCGTCTAAATATATGATTATTAAACTGGAGGACGATCTGACTGAACCGTCTCTGGCCCAACCGGCCGAGTTGACGTCCCTTCTCCGTCTGCGGCAGCCACTTTTGGCGACCTCACTGACGACGAAGCTCTTGTTAAAAACGACGAAGCCCTTGCCAAAAATGATGGATTTCTATTAAAAACCCACCGGTCCGATTTAGCTCCTTGATCCAATCGCTCCGGTCGTTTATACTTACCTCTATTACTGTCTTCACCACCGCCACCGCCGCCTGATTTATACCCACTTCTTGAACTCCTCTCTCTTGAAAAAACCACCATACTCATGGTCCGGTTTAATTCCCGGTTCATTATTTGTTTACGAACCTCTGCCGGAAGTCTTAGAGTGAAGCGATCGGTATCCTGACCTGGTTGAACCAAAGAATGGCCAGTAGAGTGTGATCGAGGAAACCTACGTGGCCTGCCAGACCTGGATCCACGTGTACGGTTCCTATTCAAAGTAAAGTTCACGCTCATAACCTCAGGAGGACCGGGAGGTTGAACTTGAACGTGAGCATCTGGATGACAGGCATCTTCTGGCTCCAAATCTATCGCAACGGCATTGCTTGGGGTTTCAGTGTCAGACGGCGCTGCACCGGGTACTTGGGCGGGCGGGTCGTCGGGTTGAGGAGTTAAATTAGCCCGACAAACAGGACAGGTGGTATGAGAAGCTAACCAAGCATCGATGCAATCAGGATGGAAAACATGATCACATTTAGGCAATAAACGCAGTGTTTCATCATCTTCGAATTCACACAAACACACTGCACATTCCAACGCTTCTTTACCTATTTTAAGCCCTTTTACTTCTTCATAAACTAAAGTCGGAAACGTCTCAATGACAGCAGGGTCCAAACCACGCGCCGCCGCCACAGCTCCAGCACCGCGTCGGGATCTGGTTAATCCTTGGATGCTACCACCATTACCATTACTACAGTGCCGAATGTAAACAGAAAAGAAACCCATGAAAAAGAGAGCAGCAATCAAGACAACGATGATGATAGCCATGGAAGGAGTAACACGTGCGTAGCCATAGGGATCAGGCTGTCCGGGTGGTTGAGCAAGAACGGTGAAAGGAAACAAAGCAAGAAGAAGGATAAAAACTGATAAATCACCGCTCATTAAAAGACCCATCAGAGGCATAAGGGTAAATTCCGGGATTCTTGAAAAACAAGAGATCAGTTTCTTGAATTGAGGTTCTTGAGGAGCATGGAATGAAGCAAAGAAGAGGAAGAAGAAGAAGAGAGTATAGGATAATAGGTAAGGGTTAGGGTTATAAATGAGGGGGACGATGAAATTATGGATGGGATGGGAGAGGTGTCGTGTGGCCTATACCAAGCTTTTCCATTTCCTATTTGGCGGTCAAAAATGGGGTTTTGTTTTTTGCTTTTTTTTTCTTCGAGGAAGGTTCCATTGTAGTTTGAATTTTTATTTGCTGGTAATAAGAAAAAGAGTTGATGTCGTAGAAACCTCCCTCTTTTATTTTATCTTTATTTCCTTCAAAATTATATCATCTCAATTAAACCCCTTTTTTCAAACAACAAACCAAATTCTCCCTTATTTACTCCCATTTATATCATAAATTTCATATTTCACTTAATATATATTATATTTATTAATCCATACCAACTCAATCAACTATATATTTTTTAATTAATTATTAATCTAATCATCACAATTATTTTTAAAATATCTTTAATTACCATCATCTTTGATCTTTTTTGATACTAATGATTCAAATATTATTTCATGTTTTGATTTAATTAAAATATTATCTTTAAATTATGTAGTTTAATAAATCGTAAGATACTCTGGTATTTAAAGATTACAAAAATGATTGATGAAAAAATTAATCTCACAACTTTTAGTGATTAGATATTAATTTTTTATTTATATTTGAACTTTTTTATTCAATAATTAATATAAACATTATTATTATTATTAAACCTTTTAACCTAAAATCAATATTATTATTTAACCTTTTAACCTAAACACTACTTAAACAATTAATCATTCCGGTAATTAGGGGTGTAAACGAGCCGAGCCGTTCATGAGTTACTTGGAACTCGATTCGATAAAAACTCATTTAAGCTCATTTAATAAAGCTCAATTAATAAATGAGTCGAGCTTAAGTTAGACAATACTCAACTCGTTTAAGCTCGTGAACTGGCTCGACAAGAAGCTCATGAGCTAACTCATTAATTTATGTAGAAAAATTTAATTTTAAATATATAATCTATAAATTTATAATCATACAAATGTATAAAAATATTTTTTAAATTTAATTATTGATATAAAATTATAAATATCTATGAAATATAATACTATTATTAATATTTATTATTTTTT
Source organism: Dalechampia spathulata (assembly GCA_948192965.1). Classification (NCBI taxonomy): domain Eukaryota; kingdom Viridiplantae; phylum Streptophyta; class Magnoliopsida; order Malpighiales; family Euphorbiaceae; genus Dalechampia; species Dalechampia spathulata. The sequence continues at coordinate 11,380 of CANYBF011282038.1, read as the reverse complement.
AAATAAAAAAATAAAAAATTTATATTTATTAGGCTCGATTAAGCTCATTTAAGCTCGCAATACATCAAAAATTTTAAAAAGCTCGACTCAGCTCGACTCGTTTACCCCTACCAGTAATCATGGAATAAGGTGTTTAAAATTAATTTTCAGCAAATTAATTTGATACATATTTATATAAAAGTAAACCTATATTTTATGCAAGTTTATTATTTCTAATATTTTAAATATGTATATTCTTTTTTTATTAAATGATTATAAGTAAATATACATTTTCTGTAAATGTATCGTTTATAATATTTAGAATATTTTTGTTATTTTTTAATAAATGATTACTAATACTTTCTTCTTTTCATTTTAGTTATTCATTATGTCTATTTCATAGCTATTCTCAAAAAAAAAATCATTCATTAATATGTTAAAATTAAAGAAGCATTTACTTAGAAAGTTCAATTATAAAATAAAATAAAATAAAATAAAATAAATCATTTTTTTCGTTATGTTAATAAATAATTAACATAAAATAATCATGCTATTGTATACTATTTTCTTAATTAGTATTGAGATATCAAAATATATATACTCATTTATTTCGAGCATAAAATGCAATTATTCTATTCATAGTAATATATTTTTTTGTTTTAGATCTAATTAAGGAAAAAAAATTAATTTAAGATTATTATTTTTTATTCTTCATTGCATTTATAAGATAAACTAAATTAAATTAAATTAAATTATAAAAGATTACATGTAACATCCTCATTTACACTACCATGATAAATGAGCACATATTATACATTTACTTGATTATGCTCGATTGATTAGTACATGAAATACATGAATGAGAATGGTTATATGTGATGATAGCATGAATTTAAAGTCGCCATCTAGTTTGAGAATATTATGAGTTTTGTTATTTTAGGGAGCAAAAGTGTGTAGCCCTTAAGTTTGTATAAAAACATGATTAAGTATGATATTGAGAGCAAGAAAATGAAGTTTGGTTGCATGTGAAATGAATAAGTTATGATGAAGGGAAAAATTGTGCAAGTTAATGGTATGTTAAAAATGTGTATTTTGGTGTATTATGCAAAAGTGTAACTTTGCATGGGCTATTTGCATGCAAAATGATATGTGAACTTTAATGTAAGTTTATGTTCTGTTCTACAGGAGTGTTTGGTGTGGAAATTTGTAAAGTTATGCAAGTGAATAATTGATTACACATCCATTTAAGTGAAGTGTGTGAATACATGCAAGAGTTGGATTTTATAGGTCGAATTTAAAGGTATATAGCAAATCAACTTTTGACTGCCTTAATAATGTTCACAAATTGCATATGATAGCTTAAATCAACGCTTATTGAGATTAGTTTCTAATGGTATAAATTATGCATAAGTTTGATGCCATTTGGTTATACGAAATTAGGATGCCATGTATGAAGGTATAGAAATGGAAATTAAAAATTTATGGTTTTGACATATGAACTTGCATACTTTAATTGCATAGGGTTTGATACCTTAATTGCAAAGATTAATACTTTACTATATGTATAAGATGGAGGCTTATATGTGGAATACTATAAGATGAATTCATGTGTACATGTTCAAGATGAATTAAGGTGCTACTATAGCTATATGTTATGCATAGATATGAATGCTTAAAGGTGATAAGCTACATGGATAATGTAAATGACTAATGGATCACTTATTGAAGTTCAGAGATTATACGTTACATTGAATATGTTAGATGATATCTAAAGACATGAAAAGATTATAAATGACTCTAGTTAACTTATACGAGTGTAATATGGAATGAAATGCTGGAATATACATATGACCTCTACATGTTACATGATTCATTCTTTGAAATAAAAGTATGATATCTTAATATGGCTAAATGCTTTAATGGTATTATAGATTTTATTCTTAAATACTTGAATGATAATATTGCCACAGGCATCACTAAAGGGACAAAGGTAGCATTATTTCATTATGTATACAATGGAATCACGAAAACAAGTTTGTACTATTTATTAGCTGATTCATTATTAATGAGTCGATAGGTAAGTTATTAACTTACCTTGGTATTAACATGTAGTCACATGTTTCATATGATATTTTTACTATATGATGAACATGAATAATCAATGTTCAATTAAAGGTGAATGCCAATGACAGGAATACATGATAGAGTTAAAGTATGGCACTTTACAGTATTTACATGATTTAATTATGTCATGAAAATGTTTATAGCAATGACGATGAAAGATATTGGTATATGTTAAAATAATACAGTATATATATTATGAAACTTATATTTCTCATAGGTACATATGAAAGGTTATAGATTTCAATGGATACAGGTGCTGATGTATCATAATAGACGTGTTACACCCGCATTAGAGACCCTAGGAGTTTTGTATTATTGTGTGTGCATGTGTAGATGAATGGTAGGATTGAGTTAGTTCTTGATATATGGATGAATGTGTATTGATGGTTTTGTGTTTGTGTTTGCATGAATTGAGATGTATGTATCTACTTGTTTTGCTTGTGTGTCGTCGCCTTATTGAGAAGCGTGTCTTCTTGGTTAGATGAGGGACGACAATTATATGTGTTTAGGTATGTTTTGGAAGTGTTGTTAGGGTTAGCAAGGGAGGTTATGACAGGTACCTTGCAGATTAGGCTTGCTAATATGCATAGCTTGGTTTTTGGGTAGTGGTACGGGCGTACGGAGTCACCGTACGGGCGTACCAAACAGGGGAGCTACAGGGATTTTAGGTCCTGGAGGGCGTATGGACGTACCAAAGGGTGGTACAGCCGAATGCAAACTCGCAGGAATTTGGGTTTATCAGGAAAATTGAGGATGTACGGGCGTACCGTCCCTCGTATGAATTATGTGCATGAGAAGCCTTAGTTTGGTACGGGCGTACCAAGTCCGTACGGCCGTACGCGACTTAAGTTTGACATTTTAAGGGTTATGATTTAACATTTTGCCTTAGCTTTCTTCCCTTTTCTTCAGTTAAAACACTCCTAAACCTTGCCAAATAACACTTAGAGTTCCTACGCATTCCGAACGTGCGAGAACGAGGAATATAAGATAGAGATTGATTGAGATAGGGTTAGAGGCCTACGTGAGGAGTCACTTGATTGTCAGGTTAGTGCTAGCTTTGTGTCTCTTGCCATATTTTGGCTTATTGTTGTTGCCTAGAGACTTGAATCTAGTCTAGGCATGTTATTATGATTCGTATGGTATCCTTTTGATGTGATATATTGATGCTTGCAATCAAGATGCTTAGATTTGATGTCTTCCTTGCTTGATGATGTGAGAAATGCCCAATCTTTTATGGTATGAGGTGTATTTGCTCGTAATGAAATGATGACATGCATGGAGATGAATGATGAATGGAAAAGAGAGAAAAGAAAGTGAGAAATGAGGGCAGAGCTCAGCTCTGGGTATACTGGGTCAGTGCATGGTTATGGGATTCTTTAGGGAATCATTAGATACGCAACCTCCCGAGAAGGGAGATGAGTCTCGAGACCTACAAGTAGGAATTGAGTGCTGAGCACTCCACAGTTATATGGCCTCCTTCGGGAGATGAGTACCGGTACCTATCGGGACCCAGTGTGTGCGAAAGGAATGTGCACAATGACAGGAAAATCAGAGGGAAAACAAAGAAAAAGATGAGGGAGAATGCATTCATAATGACATACATGTTGTGTGCTCTATTGTGTCAGTTTGATGATGTGGTTATGTGATTTATAGTTATGATATATGTTTGTTTATCTGTGTTTCTAGCACCACTGAGTTTATCTCAGCGTTTGTCATTTGATGAACGTAGGTTCAGAGCCCTCGGGTGAGCGAGCGGAGAAGTAATAGAGGTCGTCAGCTGAGATAGACAGATCTCGACATGGTACGGGACTCCTGAGACATACTCCGACTCCTTGTTGGTTATGTAGTTTAGTAAGGCAGTAGTTGTATAGCTTTTGGTGGTGATTAATGTACGCACTCACTTATTTGTATTAAGCCATAACAGGTTATATATATATAAGTCACAGAACTACCTATTATTGTATCACTTGAGTGTATGCCAGGTTATCCAGGGTATTGTAGAACATCACGTTACTTTCATTGCTCCACCATGAAGCTTAGAGACGTGTCCCCATACGACGTCTTCATGATGTATCCTTTGTGGTGTAGGCATCGGTCTTCTTCTGGGGGCCGCTGTCTGTGCCATGAGAGCATGTCCTCCTGGGTATGGGTCGGGTGTGACAAGACGAGCTGTTATGGAATTCTAGCGAACGTTTTATAATATTATGGATCAGATGTGTTTATAAGTGATAATTACATGCACGAGTTGCTGGATAATACCATTCTTGAATGATTATATTGTGATGTAACTGTGATTATGATTAAGATTAATTGATGCTACAATTAATTGATGTCATGAAAGATATTATGAAAAATGTGATTGCTTTATATTTACCATGCTTCCTGATTATAGCACCACTGAGTTTTATACTCAACGTTCGTCATGTGATGGATGCAGGGTAACAAATGGCTTGAAGCACATGGATTCCACGACACGAGTTCAGCAGAACTCATTTTATTAGCAAGGACTTAGATTAGTAGCATATATGAAATTATGTATCTATATTATTTAACTAGAAATGCACATAAGGCAGTGAATAGTATGTGTATAAGTCTACACCTTATTGTGACTTACTTTATAAATGTTACGTTGCATAAAAAAATATTACATCCTTTGTAGGATAATCAATGGTTTCCATTTATTTAGAGACTATTCATTATTCTACGGGAACATGTTGCACTATGAGAGGGGTGTGACATTGTATATATTATAATAAATTTAAAATAAAAATTATAGAGAATTTTGTAATAAGATATTTTTGAAAATATCGAAAATAGAAAAATATTCAAAACATCAATTTTTTTGAAAAATTATAAAAATTATTATAAAATAACATTTATTCGATATTTAATATAAACATAAACTTAACATGAAGAATTATTACTTTTATGTAAAAATTATTATTTTCATTTAAATTTTATATTATTATAAGATATAAAAATAAAATATATCATTTTTATAATGAACTCTTTTTGTAATTAATATGTAAAATTTGGATAAAAATGACAAAACAAGATAAGTAACACAAATGTATATATATATATATATAGAATAAGAAGATCATTTCAACTTGAACTTTATATTAATTGTTATCGAGCAACGTAAAATTTAATTAAAAAATAAAAAAAATAATTATTGTCAAGGAAGCCCAATAAAAATCTAGTCATGTTGGCAGGTCAATGCCAACTTAAAGGAATTTTTTAGGATTTAATCGACTCGCTTTTCAATTTCATAATTAAACAAAAAAAATTCATTTATTTCATTTTAATTAATATACTTTAAAATGTAAAAACATTAATAATAAATTTAACATATTGTTTTTATCTTATGGGTATTAAATAATAAATTTAAATATTTGAATGGTATTAAATATTCAAACCTAAGTTTCATATTATAATACTTATCGTAGTGAACAAAATGCTAACTTATACTATATGCATATTAATGTAAGTTTTTCCAATCATTTCTATTTAAATATCATTTCTTACCAGCAATTTTTAATTAACTTTACTACTAATTTAAAATTTAATTTATAATTAAGTCCAATTAAAATTTTTAATCTAATAATTGTATTATAGATTATTATTTATTTATAATCTATATTTTGAATATCTAAGATTTAAACCTAAATCTTTGAATTCTATAAAAATATTCATATTATTAGATTATAAAATATATTTAGAATAAGGTGATTATAAGAAATTAATGGATAAAAATAATTATATAATTAAGTAAATTAATTATAAAAAAAATGAATTTTATTTTATATATTTTTAATAATGTTAGATATTTTTAAAGTTTTATAAAAATAATAAAATTTTTAAAATACTTTTACAATAACAGATTTGAATTACAATATGAAAATTTTAAAGCATTATTTTAAAAACAACTTGATATTTTATAAAAAAAATCAAAATAATTAAATTAAAATTTTTTAAAAAACTTAAAATGGGGCGATTTTGTACAATTATTCGAGAGATTTTGAATGATATGGTTGGGAAATTACCATACTAGTCCTCATGATTTGACCTTCTTGATGCCAAAATCCGGCAATTACCCACAACAAAAGGTCCAAAAAAGAGAGAGAGAAAGTCCACATCCTTTTTTGGGTTAATTTTAATTTTTCATTAATTTTGTTTTCTGGTTTTGCAATGATTTGACTTTCAACCGAACGCTTTGGCGGCAAATGATAATATCAATTGGCTTTCTAATTATATTCTTTTTAATTTAGTGTAAAATAATTTATTCAAAATGATATATTTAAGGGTAACTATTAATTCCAATAATTATTCTTTATCTCGATTATTATTGTAATTACTTGATATAAATTATAATTTTATGAATATTTATAAGAGAAAAATATGTAATTATTTTTTGAAAATTCAAGAATTATAATTATATGCATCATGTTAAGTGAAGTCTACATGATATTTGATGACTAATAATATCCCATATTTATGTCAATCTTGGCAGGTGACCGATGCATATTTAATATTAATAATTACAAAGTAATAAAGTATTGGATAGGACTAAATGAATATTTTATTTTATATTAATACTCACAAAGTAATCAGATCAACATCCTAAGAACTTGTCGAATTTAATGAGTATTTAAATATAATCCAAATTAAACACTTATAAATAAAAATTGATATTTGGTTAAATATAAATTAATATGAACAATTTAATGAATTCAAATAGAAATTGAATAATGCAAGTCTTCTGACTTTTTATATACCACTTTCTATATTATGATTTTACATAAATTTTAACTTTATACCATATTATATTTAAATTAATTTATTCTATTGATATGGATTTAAATACTTATTAACTCTCAATAAAAGTTAATTCAAATCATATCACTAAAATTAGAATTGAATTTTAAAATTCAAATATATATATATATATAATAATCATTATTATGATGTTATGATATTATCAATTTTGTATGATTTTAAGATCGATCAATTAAATTTACATGATCTAATATCATATCTTAAATATCATATTCCATGAAACCTACAATTAACTGAAATTTATCAAAAATCAAATAATCCAAAATCGACACTATAAAACTGAATCAAACCAAATAAAGTAAAAATTGAATCTATAAACCGTATAATTAGTTTAAAATGACATTATTTATGGTTAATTATTTGGTTTATTCGATTTATTCGGTTATTCAATATTTAAATTAAACCAAAAACCGAAAACAGAGAGTTTTTGAAAAAAAAATCAAAATTAAAAATAAAAAAAATCAAACCAAAATTATCAAATACCATTTATTTATTTAATTTTTTTAAATTTTCGAATATTTTTACTCACACAGCTGTCACATAATGATGGAAGAGAGGAGCGGAAAAGGAGAAAGAGTCGTGGGATTCCAGAAGGATATGATTGGACAATGAAATGAATTCCACCCAACTGAGGAAAAAGTCAAAGTAGAGAATAATACTCCCAACCCTCAATTTCCAAGTCACCACTTTCTAAGTGATTCGCAGCCCCTCCGCTGTCAACATTTCTACGTCCTTATCTCTCTTTATATTTATAATATAATATAATTTTATCCTAAACAATTGATATATAAATAAATATCAATAATATTTTTATTTATCAAATATAATTTCATAAAGTCTACTAAAAATAATTTGAAAAATAATGTAAAAAGAAGTAACATTGGATGTTATATTTTTTTTAATATGTTGTTATAAAAAATATTAAATTGTAAAATATCCAAAATGGAGGCTAATGAATATTGTGCTAATTTTATTTGATTTATATATTGAAATGTCAATTTTAATTTAATTGTTTATAATACATTATATCTATTTTAGCTTCACATTTCTAATTAAAATATTTAAATAATATATTAAGCTATACTCATTGATTTTAATAACAATATTGGAAATACATATACATAAGATTAAAATATTTTTATATTTTAATATATATGATAGATCATCTTAACAAGATATTTATCATTTAATAAAAAAAATGAAAAATTGAATATATACAACAATTAGTTATCAATCTGAAATCAATTTTTAATTTTTTAATTTTAATTTATAATTTTTTTAAAATCTCAATTTTTGAAAAATTTATAAAAGTAACAAGTTTTCAAAAATATTTTAAAAGTTTCAAGATTTAATACAAAATTTTAATATATATATATATAATATAGACTTTCTATGAAATATTATCATTTTTATAAACAATCATTATTTTTAAGAGTAATATTAGGATGTTAACAATTTATTGTAACATAATAATAATTAAGGTCGTCAGGTAGGAGATTAAAAATGATGAATTAAAAAATAAAAATGAGATCAAAATCACATTAATATATGAAAGAATTAAAAAAATTATATTAGTAATTAACTAAGTGATTAATTAAGTGATACTCATCATTTAGAAACTACTAGTATTTATTAATATTTGATTAGTTAAATATGAAAGCACTCAAAAAAACATTGAATTAATTAATTATTATTATTGATTATTTAGTATATATGTAATTTAATCAAAAACTTTTAATAAGTTCCTCTATTAAATATCAAACACAAGGAACTCAAATTCTTGTCAAGCATCACAAATCAATTTTAATTGATTATTTGGAAAAATGGAGAAATTAAATGATTATTGTTTTAAACACTTTGAATATTTAATGAGCCATAAAATAATGAAGCAAATAGTAAGAAAATAAATATTAAATGATAAGCTTCCTAATTAATAAAAGTTAGAGATACAATTAAATGGTATGAAGCTTATGTGAAAACCAGTTGATGAAAAGTGATTAATATTTCAAGGAATGATGATTATTTATTTCATAACATTTTTCCTAAAGTGGTAATGATTATTTAGAATCAATGTAAACCTACTTCCATAGTGAAAAAGTTAAAACTAATTCATTAAGTTCTATGTGAATCTTTTATTTATTTTAATTAATAAAAATTTATTTTTTGATCAAAAAATAAAAATATTGAAATTATTGTATTTTATAATTTATTTTGAAGTATTTTTAAAATTTTTAAATCAATTTAAATAAATAATATAATATCAATATTAAAATTTTATGATTATTAATTGACTAAATTTAAATATATGATTACATGAATTAAAATTTAATTTATTTATCTTATTTTAAAATTATTTAGGATATTTGTACAATAAAATTATATAAAAAAATATTATTTATGATCATTTTTGAAAATATGAGATTTTAAGTTATAAAAATATATCATGTTATTAATATCTTATTTAATTTTTTCAAATTTATATTATAAACATAAAGTAAAGTAAATTGATTAAGTATATCTTTTCAAAGCTTTTGGTTAAAATAAAGTGTAGATAATATTTTTATTAATGTAATAGCTAATATGTGAGTCTTTTATTAATTTTAATTAAGAAAAATTTATTTTTTATCAAAATATTATTAAAATTATTACATTTTATAATTTATTTTGAAATAACTTTAAAATTTTTAAATTAATACAAATAAATAATAAAAAATCAATAACATAAAATATTTTAATTGAAATTTTAAAATTATTAATCAATCAAATTTGAATACACGATTATATTAGTTAAAATTCTATGATTTATTGATTTTAAAATAGAATTTTAAATTATATGTATAATAATAAAATTTTAAATTATATATAAATCATAATTTTATGCAATACATATAATTTATCATGATTTATTTACTATAATTAAATGAAAAATATCAAAAAAAATCAAATTGTATGTTTTCATAAATTAATAGATGGGATCTACATGATCTTCTAATATCAAACTGTATCAACCCGATTTGACAATTGCCTCTACAATCCAAAATGAGACCTTTTTAACATGTTATGGAGTTTTTATGAAATAAGCATTGAAAAGGTAAATGAACATTATTGGTATAGATAGTACTTATCTAATTGCTTTAAGTATTCTCGATTGTATAGTCTCATACTTGCACAATATCAAAATTACTTGAGCTATTCTTGATTATACAGTCTCATATCTATACAATCTCAAAATCACTCAACAGTAAAGCCCTATCCCTACACAGTCTCAAAATCTTTCTTTTTTGAGTGCAGGATCAGTTCATTGATATGCCTCTCTGCCTAGAAGCCTACTAGGAGCCGCTCATTGTCCATGCTCTCTCTAGCACCGATGTCCACTCCCTGCCCTCGTCAGTCCCGATTGTCACACACAGAATACAAAGAGTCTAAAAATTTCATAGGCATATTATCAAATAAAAGAACAAAAGAGATTGATCAATGATTTAGTGGTCGTTGAATCTTCAAGCTTGTTCTTCAACTTTTCTTCAAATATTATAATGATGGATAATAATGGAAAGAAAATGAGATTCTTTACTAACTATCAAAATTTTCTTACCCTAAGTATATAATCTAAACCTAAAATGGAAAGAAAACCTAAAATTGAAAATGTGAGTGTGTAAGATGAAAACCTAAAATTGAAAATGTGAGTGTGTAAGATGATCTCCATGAACGCCACCCAAAACTCCTAAAATTATATTAGAAATATATATATATATAAACCATTTTCATGTAGGTGACCATGACCCTCCATTTCTTCATCAAATGACTCAAATATAAGAGTGAAAAATATGTGAAATTCGTGACTCTACAAGTCAACTCTAGTTGAGTTTAATCAATTCGAGTTGAGTTGACATTTGAAATGTTGAATGACCACATGTCAAGCCCAAATCAAGTTGAATTGGTTTAACTCAAATCGAGTTGAGGCAGTGGCGGAACCAGAAATTCAATGAAGGGGAGGCTAAAAATTGAACTAAATATATACGAAAATAAATTAAAATTTCATTAATAATTAAAAAATAAATAAGTTTACAATCATATTGAAAGAAATAAACATATTATTACTAATATGAACGAGGAGGAAGTTGAATTCTTAGATTTTGCATTTTTGAAAATGTTGTAGAATTTTTTATTCATTAATTCCTTTAAATATTTGTCGCTCGATATAACACACCATCATGTCATTCAGCCATTCATCATCTATTTTATTCCACAAATCTATTTTGATAATGTTCATTGCTGAGAATGCTCTCTCAACTGTTGCTGTTGCTACCGGTAAAATTAATGCTAACTCGATGAGACGATAAACCAATGGAAAAGTCAAATGTGTATCTGTTTGAACCATCTTCACGGCAAGACTTGCAAGATCTTGACAACTTGAGAAGTCATTACTATTTCTCATATA